>JAOSBN010069386.1:0-13247 GCA_027563595.1 Erythroxylum suave | reverse complement strand
ATTATGATGCCATGTGAGGTGTTAGTAGTGATTGATCGTAGTTCACCCTTATTGTAGGATATGTATCGGAATGACCTGCGGGCGTCCCGGTGTGTACCCTGCGGTAAGGGGGTGCTACACATATAGTATATATTTGAACATCCAGACGATATTCAAGTATATATCCTATCATAATGGCAAAGATAATCTCTTAAATGGCATCATAAAGAATCCACAATATTTAGAAACCTCAACTTCTCATTTCATTTATTCATAAAAGTTTACATTGTAGTCACTGAAACCAATATTTACATCCTTTATACACAAGTTCTACATGACATATGTAACCTACTTAAAAATAATTGCAACTTGTCAAATGTCAGCTGAAAGATCTTTGAACCATATCTTAGTCCAAAATGTGCTTCTAGAGAATCTTAGAAATCTAGGTCTCCTATCTTGTACCCAAAAAGCCAACTTGCAATTTTTGATGAGTTTTGCAAACTTAGTAAGTGAACCATCATTAATGATCTCACTCTAGACAAATACACAAATATCATGCAACCAAACAATTTCACAACATTTACCATCACAATATGACATAATGAATGTCATACACATCACATACATTCTTTTAGAACTTGTACAATTAATCACATTATCATGTCATATCACTTTAACATCACAACTTCAGAAAAGATTTCATAAGCATATATTTCATAATCATAAATATACAAATGAATTTATATATATGAGACTCAATATCCATTATTACTTGTTGTAACTGAGTGGCTTTCCGATACAGAAACAAATACAAATACCAGCCCATTGGGCTCAGTTAGATACAGAAATCATGGAACAAAGCTCTACATGCAGAATTCTAAGCTTAAACATCTTTCAAACTAGGTACTCTTATTACAACGCCTTTATCTAAACATACATTTTATGAAATGCATCAAATAACAGAATATGCTATAAATAGCATTCACATATGATGCATAGATAGCATCTTAAATTCATTGGACCTCAGTCCAACATTTAGCTTTTGTTGAGCATTCAGAAACCAATCAGAATTCAGTAGTAAACAAATATCATTCAAACTTTAAATGCAAATAGAACACTTCCAATACATTCTCGAATATCAAACTAGTCACACGTTTAAATTCAATAATTAGAAGTTAAATAAAATCAATCAATCCTAGGAAGATCATCTAGGTTGACTCGCAAATGCTCCCTTTAGCTTACTGCATTGAAGTCCCGTTGATGTCTTGAAATTGTCGCTCAACGTGCTCCTCTATAAGCAATCACATACATTTATATATTACTCATGTGCATTTTCATATGAATAATCAATCATAAGAACATTTATGTATTTTTCATGTAATATGCATCTTTAATGACAATCTCGGGTACATTTCCTTAATGCACGTCTCATAATCAATTTCCAACATCTTTCAAACATTCTTTAATACTTAATACACTTTCCTTACTTTAATCATCTCATTCATCAACCACTAGGCTCATTCAAGATCCTATTCAGGCCTAATTAAATCATAAGAAAGCATTAATAATTCAATAAATTCATTTATGTACATGATTTAGGACAACAAGCATAACTTTCACTGTGGATATCGAATTAAGTTCATTCAAATATGGTTTCAAACAAGACTTCGAGTTCTTCCACTTTTATGAAGACCACGAATAGGTATTTTGCCATTTAAAGGGCCAAAATTTCACATTTATCAAACAATTCTGAGAATGTCTGCTCAGTAGATATGTATGTCCCTACAAACGAACATGCACAGGGTTGGGAAACTGAAATTCCACAGAATGTCCACCCAGCGGACCTTCACGTCAATTTTCAAATTTCCCATTACTATATGTTATATCTATCAAATCTATACATATCTTATCATTCCAACGTCAATTTCTATTCGTACTTACTTCCATTCCAATTCAAAACTTCCACAAAGCACATCATGCAAAATTGTTTATCATAATCACAAAAACATAACATCAAGAAATTTATCTTGCAATTTTTTTCCAATTTTCACAGGACAAATTTTTTGTTAAGTTTTGTATGAACTTTATGACCTAGAAAATTAGATATTTAGGGAACACCTCCTGCTAATTAAATGTTCCTTTATGTCTTAAGTTTCTAATGACATCAAATTCATGCACTTTGGTTTAGTATCGTGTAAGTTATAACCAAATTATTATGAACTATTCCCGTACCTTGGCAGAACACAATTCTCAACTTCAAGCCAAATTTTAGGACTCTTAAGGATAGATTTAAATTTCCATTCATTCATGAAAAATGTATCAATATGTTTATAGTTTATATAAATAATAATCCATCTAATTTGGATATTCACAGATCAAGGTATGTCCAAAATACAGATCTATGTTCAGTAAAACTCTACATATAACATACTCTAACACAATTCATTGCCAAAGTTCTATCTTTTCTCTATCATTTCTCTATCTCAAGCTGATGATTTTGTAAAACCTAATTTTTCCATTTTAGAATTCTCTAGTTACAATTCACTAATTCATGAATATTCACAACCCAAAATCGAACCTAATTCATACTTTTACACATTACAATTTCTGCATTTCCTTACTCTTCATTTAACTCTGACCATCACAATCCTTCACCTTGTAAATCATATCACGAATTTGCTTCTTCCTTCACCACCCACACATGCATTGACTCCTTTTATACATGCATCAATCCACACGCATGAAAATATACACCACTCATGCATGAATTCATTTATAAGCATGCAAATCTCATCAAAATGTCATGTATACTACCATAAAACATAAAGCATGAATTACTTGCTTTACACTTCAAATCCTTCAAAAAGATTCTAGAAATAGGGAGAGCAAATGAAGACTTAGGTGGATGGAGCATGGATAAGAATAGAGAAACAATTAAAAAACTCAAATGGCTAAAGACTTTGCAAGGTATTTCGGTAATGGATGAGCCAATAACACAAACATGCATAAGTTAGATGAGTGAGCAAGAAGAAATGTTTAGTGGTGGAGAAATTTGGTGGACACAAAACAAAGGAGCTGTAAAGACTTTCTTACCCAAAACATAACTTAAGTGTCTCTTTTAGGTCTTGACATATGTCCTCTTTTAGGTCTTGACATATGTCCTTTTTCATGTTTACATTTGTCATCTATTTTCCATGTGTTACATACTAATTGCTCTACTTGTCACATTGTCGTTTATCCAATTGTCACATATTTACTAGTCCACTTGTCACTGAGTCTTATATTTGTTTTCTTGTAATCGAGTCTCATATCTATTTTACTCCAATATTCACTTTTTATTCATTCAATATTTATTAATTCTTAGAAGTAAACCATTTGGTCTACTTGACCTAATTCGGTAAAAGTCTTCTTCAAAAGAAGATTTCTTGCTACCATCATCTATACTGTTCACATAATCCTTATCAATCAACTATTTTCATCACTACTTTTCAGTCATATTTCCTCAACAAAATTGATTTCAACCATTCATCATATCTTAGTAAGATCAATTTCTAATCATATCTTGCATGATCAGAATATTCTTTATAATAAAGCTCAGTGAAGTAATAAACACATTCATTTACTCTCCAAATTTTGTAAACTTCACATTCATTCCATACTAATTTAACAATCATATTTATTTCATTAAAACTCACAAAACTCAACTCACTTGATTCTTTTTCAATTATTTAATCCCATTCATTCTTCTAATCTTAACTCTTTCCATAATACATCAAAAATTTTCTCCATAGTTCATCATATCATTATATTCGTTTAATCCTATGCTTCCATTTCGATACTTTGAGTTCTCTCAAATTTTAACTATAGGGACTACTATTGTAGAGCATTCAACATTTTATAGATCACTCCTTATAACATATACAAGTATATATATTACATATATGCTCAATAACATTATTCACCAACATGACAACATTATAGGATATGCACTCACAATAACAAATCAACTTAATAAAATCTCCAAAGCTAGATAGAATAATTAATATTGGTGTTCTAATCAATTGTTTTTGTATTCCTCAAAATTCTTTTTACAATCATTAGTTTATCTGAATGACACATTTTTCCTCACAAGCTTCTCACTTTATCATTGCCTCTACTTTCTTTGGGTCTACAAATATGCCATGTTCATATACTATATAACACAATATATTGCATGATCAAGCTAAAATTCACTCTTATTGAACTTGGCATATAATTGTCTCTCCCTTATGATATGTAAGACTAATTTCAAGTGCTCAAAATATTCCTCTTTTATTTTTTAATACACTCAAATAACATTTTAAGATATAGTTGCTAATTGATCCAAATAAAATTGGAACAATTTAGTCATTAATTCTATGACTACTTTCTAGGGCATTTGTTAACCCCTACATGTATCACAAAAAACTTGAGATGTTCAAAAATCATTCTCAAAATTCTTATGTAACTAATTTCTCAAATAAGGTAATGTTACCTCACATTTTTCTCAATCTCCCATTTGACTTCTTTTCTTAAATGATTTTCTCCATTCATTCGATTTCCTCTGATTTCTTATTGACTTATTTTAATGTCTGATCATTTTTACTAGTTTCTCAATACATTTCCATCAATTTATAAGTATTAATTTTTTTTTGAAACACAAACATCAAACCTAACTAGTATTCTTTGAATATACGAATATCAAATACATTGTCAATCTAAGTTCTTTTAGCAATAGTAATAATAGTATTATCCCTAATTCAAGAATCCAATAACATTTGTGGATACTTTACAACTGATACAACACATGCACTTTCTATAATATATTCATTTTCTAGTAACTGAGTCTCATATCTATCTTATTTCAATATTCACTTCTGATTCATTCAATATTCATTAATTCTTAGAAGTAAACCATTTTGTATACTTGACCTAATTTGACAAAAGTCTTCTTCAAAAGAAGATTTCTTGCTACCATCGTCTATGTTGTTCATGTAATCCTTATCAATTAACTATTTTCATCATTGTTTTTTAGTCATATTACCTCAATAAGATTGATTTCAACTATTCAGCATATCTAAATAAGATCAATTTGTATCGTATCATACCTGATCAGAATATCCTTTATTATGAAGCTTAGTGAAGCAATAAACACATTCATTTACTCTCCAAAATTTCCAAAATTAACATTTATTCCATACTTATTTAACTATCATATTAATTTCATTAAAAATCACAAAACTCCACTCACTTGATTCTTTTTAATTCATTTAATCCCATTCATTCTTGTAACCTTAACTCTTTCCATAATACATCAAAAAAATTTCTATAGTTTATTATATTATTATATCCATTTAAAACCATGCTTTCACTATGCTACTCTAAGTCCTCTAAAAATTTTAACTATAGGTACTATGTCTAAAGAGTATTTAACATGTCACTGATCACTCCCTATAACAACTTAAGCATTCGCTTATTATGAACCACAACCTCGCTGAGTGGTGAACTCGTATATTTTCATTAAAATTCTTGATCTAATTGGAATGGATATTTACATAGTATTAATCCAATGTCTGCATGTTGGATTTATTAATTAAAATATGTAATAGGGAACATTCACTCAAATAACGAGTTTATAGTGATATCATCACTTCTAGATGTTTTAAGGAGATTTAGTGATTAAACTGGCGTTAGTAGTTTGATGGACTAGCTACCCATGAAATCTTAACACCAAGATGAGATCTTGTGTGTTAATCACCATATAAAGTAAAACGGGAGATCTAGAAGGAAAAACCTACACAAGGGCAAAACAGTAATTTTACCCTTTGTTATGTGAATGGCTATAATAAGGTTCTAAATAGGCTTTGAAATTGGACATAAAATATGTGTTCTCATAATAATTAATAGTTCAAGAGTTCAATTAATTGTCTTCAGTGGAATGACATTTAGTTAATAAGCTAGAATTAATTCAAATGAGATTAAATTAATTCTAGGCTTATTAAAGCTTGGATTATCAAAGTCCAATAAGATTCCCCACTTGGCTTTAAGGAAGGTTATCAAGCTAAGTAAGAAATATAAATGGAGGTTTTAGAAACCCGTAATTGAATGTTTGGCTTACACTAATTAATGGTTAATTAGAAGCCCAAATGTTCATTTAGAAATGGGCTAGACTTTGGTTTAATTTAATTGATTAGATTAATTATATTAGAACAAATTTTTTGAAGAAAGGTGTAGCAATTTTGTTTTAATGGAGTGATTGTAAAGCTGCACATTTGACATTAAATTGCTAAATAAAGGTGGTCATTATTACGGTTTATCATCATTAAATGGTTTAATGGTTATCTTTTAATGTTAGCATATAACCTATCAGCATTCATTACATTAAAGAAGAAAGATGTGCATTGGATGGACCATCTTCCTTTTTCCATCTTCCAAAACCGAAATTGGTAGGTCATATTTAGGTTAATAGTCTTTTCACATAGTCATCTTAAAGATAAATGAGAAGAGTCTCATTTATTGGCTACTTTATGATTGATTAAAGTAAGAAGTGATGTGTTGGATGCTATTCTCTTCTTCCATTCCATGCATAACCGAAATTGATGGTGTAAGAAGGTGTTCTTGCATGGTTTGAATCTCTCTCACCTTTCATGCATGAGTGAGCTGAAGTTTGCATGAGAAGAGTCTCAATTTTTGGTTCATTTCTTTTAAGAAAAATCTCCTCCAAACATTTCTTCTCCTTTCCAACCAAAGGATTTTGTTAACCAACTTGTCTTGGAAGAACAAGAGGTAAATAAAATTGGTCGTAGATACAACTTGAAGTAGAGGAAAGATTGACAAAGGAAAGGATTCAAAAGCAAAGGCTTTGGATACAAGGAGAGGAAGAGGATAGTGCAGCGAGAAATTAATGCTGCAGCGAAGGAGTTGGTAATATCACTATCTTGCTTATGTTTATTATTATCCTTATACCATATCATGTATTGATTGGCATGATGATTTGGATATATTGCTTCCACTACAAATAAGATTTCTAAAAAAAATTTAAGTGTACCGGTTCTCTAAATATGGCATGCTTTCTTTTCCGGATCCAATAATTGGTATCAGAGCAAGGTTCTAATGCATGATTTCGGTTCCTATATGGTTGATGCATAGGTTGGCAATAATTTTTTGTATTCTTCATATTTTTATGTGATAGAAATATATATGTGTATGCGTTGCACTTTTGGTTGTCCATAGAAGTTAAATTTACCATGTAAGATTTCTTCATTTGGTTGTAACAAGGGGGTGGTCTATCGTTACCATGTTTCCTCCTTGGCTTCATTTTTTTGTTTTCTTTGATTTTGTAATGTAAAAATTGATGTAATGATGAAGATGAAGCAGCCATGGATTGAAGAAATGGAGAGTAAAGGTTTCGGTGTATACTTTTGTGTATTGGAATAGTTTCGGTTTTGTGAAAACAATGATGCTGGAATTTTATTTCAATCAATCTAGTTTCGGTTTTTAATGTGAAAACGATTGCTGGATTTTTGTTTCAAGGAATCAAGTTTTGGTTTTGATAAAACACTAATTGCTGGTTTTTTTTTAATGGAATGAGTTTCGGTTTTAATGAAAACAAGTGCTGGAATTTTCGGTCATGACAAAGATTCAACTTTATGATAATCTAGTGCAGGAATTTTTATTTTCAAAGTGACAAAATTCGGTTTTTATATATGCCATTACATTTTATTTATCGAATGGGTCAGATCATGTGAGAGAAGAGTTCAAAGTGGAAGATTCAAGTCCAAGAAGAATATTTTGGGTGTAAAAGGCTTGTAATTTTATTTTTTATGTTTCTAGGATGGACAATCAAAGGTGGGTTAATTAGTTCATGTGATGAATGGAGAAATGCACACAAATAATAAATGATGTTATGTGATTTCATATCATTAAGAAAATTGACAACCTTAGGCCTTTCCATGCATTCATTATGTATGAGATATACAATGAAATGACATAGGATGGATAATAAATTGCAAGATTGTATTTAAAAACTTAAAGCCCAAAAAGATTTAATGGGAAAGGATGCTCATGAGAGAGTCCATGGTCTCCAAATGATGGCCCATTTGTATATAGTGAAGTGGTACTCCCCATCGGAGGGCATGAATCCTAGATCTTGCATGGTTTAGGTCTCCTTGAGGATAAGTCCACTTGTTGGTAGCAAATGTGACCTCCCATCGAGGCATGGTTTGCAAGTATCTTTAGTGAATGAATCAAATGGTGAAACACTCAACATTTTTTAATCAATAAACTGCCCACCATAGCTCTGTTGGTAAAAGTATGGACCATATTATGTTGCTTCTAAAAAAGCTAAGAATGAGATGCTTGGTAGTTTTTTTAGTGGGAGTGTCTCAGTTTTTCTTTTAATGGATAAGATGGCCCACAGTCACTTAGTTTGTTATAGATAAGAAAAATAACCTTCCTATAATGTTTTAATTTTGTTAAGTTTTGGTAATTTGTATCATTTTATACAAAGTTCCAATATTGTTGACTACTATGCTCATGTTTTAGTAATTTGTATTTTCAGACATTATCAACCACAAAATGAATCCACCCACCCTGCTCTTGTCAAATAACAAATTGGAAAATTGAAACAATTTTCATGAATGGAGACGTAACCTTGACATTGTTCTTAAATATGAATATATTTCATGGATGTTAACTAAAAATGAGCCTACACTTCTGGGTGGAGATTCAACTCCTGAGATAGTCCAACAACATGAGAGTTGGCAAAATGCTGACAAGACTAATAAGTGTTATATTCTATCTTCTGTCAGTAGCATATCACAATTGTATAAAAACTACTAGTTTAATGCTCCATCACCTACATGAGAAGTTTGGTGTGAGGACTAGGTCTACAAGAGTGAAAGCTATCCAAACCTGTCATAATCTCAGACAAAAACTTGGTGAACTGGTGCGGGATTACATGATGAAGGTAATATCTATGGTCACTGAGGCTGAGATGCTTGGGGCGGATATGGATCTGGACACACAGATGATAATGATCATCAATAGCTTAAACTTTTCTTTTCAGCATTTTAAGTTGGACTATGAGCTCAACAGCAAGGATTACACCTTAAGTGAGTTAATGAATACCCTCCAGAGCATGGAGGAGATATTGAATGTCAAGGCTCATGGGCCTGATGCTAATGTAGCGTCTTTTTTAAAGCCCAAGGGTAAGGGCAAGCAGAAGAAGAAGGGTGCAATGAAAAAGAAGGCCCAAACAGGGGTGAAGGCCAAACCCATGAAAAAGCAAGCCAAAGAGAACATCAAAGGAAAGTGTTTCCACTGTGATGAGATGGACCGCTAGAAAAGAAACTATCCAGTCTACCTTGAGTCCCTCAAAAGAAAACAAGGTATAGGTTTCCTAAGTTTGTTACGAACTAGGAATGTGGCAGATTTATCTATTTCTTGGATATTAGATTCAGGAGCCGCTAACCATGTTTGTAATTTATTGATGGGGTTCCAGCAAACGAGAAGACTACCTAAAGGCTAGTTTCATGTCACGATATTAGATGGTTCCTATGTTTCAGCAGGATTAGTGGGAGTAGTTATCTTGGACTTTCCTAGTGGTCATAGGTTATATTTGTAGGATGTTTATTACATGTCAATGATTGTAAGGAATATTATTCCTGTTTTTTGTCTAATAAAATCTGGTTATTGCGTATATTTTGGAAAAGTTGTTTCAATATATGAGAATAAGGATTTTATTTGTGATGCGATAATTAAACAGGGATTGTTCTTTATAGAACCTATGTCAGGCTCACTAAACACCACATAATTGGTAAAACCAAGACAATCCAATGACTCTAGCATTAATTCAAAATATTTGTGGCACTTAAGAATGAGTCATATCAATCAGAAAGGACTTGATAAGTTATTAAAGGATGGGATACTTATGGGTTTGGATAGTGATCCATTACCCATCTGTGAGTCTTGTATTAAAGGAAAAATCACCAAAGGCTCATTTCCTTCTAATAGAACTAGACCTAAATCCACATTGGACCTGGTGCATAAATGCAATATCCCACTACCACATGATACATACTCAAACAGTCAAACATATTCAAGTACATATCCTATGATAATGACATGTTAGAGCAAAAGCAAAACCAAATTATACATGGCATCATCTAACATAATCAGAAGTCACTAAATTTCAAAACCATTTATTGTATTATTCCAAATAATTTTACACTATTTTTTTAGGCCAATATTTACTTAACTTCTTATAGGTTCTAATAAAAACCTCAAAATACAAGACATGATACTCCTAGAGTCAGCTGACAGACCTCTGATCTATAACAAAATCTAAAGGGGTCCTTTATTCCTGTCTAAGAACTAAGTCTTTTGTCTCATACCTGAAAAACCACATTGTAATTTTTATGAGTTTTGCAAACTCAATTAATGAGCCATCATTGATGATTTCACTGGATTACAAACACATATCACATATTTCACATAGATTCATTCCGATCATGTATACACGTCAAATATTCGCACAACATGATATATCATATAATCTCACAATCCACATAGCCAAGTACAACAAATAGATTATAAAAATTTATCATTCGTTTCAGCTTTGCAAATCATTAACTGTTATATGCATGAGACTCACATTTTTTCTTATTGTTGTGACCAAGTGCCTATCACAAACTTATACAAATACCAGCCCATAGAGCTTAGTCAAATAGAATTCACGGAGCATAGCTCTACGTGCAAAATAAAAAATCACGAAGCAAAGCTTTACGTGGAAGCGCTTCAAACTGGAAACTTAGGTCACAACGCCTTTATCTGAGCATGCATTTTATGAAATGCAACAATTTCAGAAAATCTTGTATATAACAATCTTATACAAATGTTCAGGAAAAATTTCACAATCATCAAACCTAAATCCGGCATTCAACTTTCATGAAGAAACAAATGTCAAAAATTTATATCAAGTCAAACACTCCCAGTACATACCTAACTATCAAACTCCTCGGACCTTAGGTCTAGAATCCAGAATCAACTCATAAACAGTTCAATAATACTGGAAATGTAATAATTTAAATTAAATTCAAATCAAATCAATCCTAGGAAATCATCTAGGTTGACTCACAAAACGCTCCAATATGTTGTTTTCTAGATGGTCCAGCAATGTCTGTCTGACGTCCACTTGGCTCCTCTAAAACATACACAACATATTCACAAATATCACATTTTTACTCAAATATACAACTATTTCTTTTATGAACATCAATATATAGAAAGTATGCACAATGCATGTTCAATGACAATTTCGGGTTTCTTATCATGTGAAATCAAGTTGATAACTTAACAGACCACTTCAGATTTTCTACCCATATGATTTCGGGTCTATATTACATAATTCATATGGTAGGGTAAATGACAAAATTAGCAATACTTCCTTCTGGACTATTGTTCTACATTGTCTTAAGTTTCTAACTACTCTAAGATCATCCAATTTGATTCAGTATTCAATGAGTTATCCACAAAATACCTCAGACTGTGCACATTTGAACTTTTGAATACCACATAATCATATCGTCTAATTGTTCAGCTAATATCCTTTAGCTCAGGCATCCAAAAATTTCAAAATTTATACCAATTTAAAGCTAAGATAGTAAGATACAACTTTGGTGAAGACAGTGCAGCATAATTCGGCACAAATCAATCCAGTTTATTCAAAAATCACAGGACATGATTTCTGTTCCTGGTAGTGCTACAGCCTTAGCTAAAACTCACTTCCATGCCAATTTTGTAAATCAAAGACATAATTAAAATTCAAACTCTACACCAAAATTGTAGAAATAAATCTCTAGTTTATTATGAATAAAAATAACTCATTCAGAAATCTACAGCTCAAGTTATAATTAAAAAACCGAAGCAGGATCATGAACATTTTCAGTTCATAAGATTCCTGCAGACCTCCACAGTTTCATCCGATAAATCAATTTCAATTCAATTCAGATAACTCTAAATTTTTATGAAGAGAAAGAAAAATGTCCTGAGAATCGATTGGTCCAAGTTTCAAGTTATTTGGAGTTCGGATGGGAAAGTTAAAGGCAAAAGACTGATGGTTGTTCATTAAAATACTCTAGTTTTAAACCAACACACATAAACCATCACCTTGTCTCTCTCTAGCACGCCAACTTCATCTTCTTCCCAATCCCAGTTTTTTTCTTCTTCTCTTCCTCACCGAAATAAGTCTTTCATTTCATCCATTTTTTTTCTATTTTCTCTAGACTAAACACAACCCTTCAAACTTTTTAATCATGCATTTTCTAACTTCAAATCACTTTCTAAACAAGTCAGAATTATATTTACACTTCAACAATCATAAAATTCGAAATCCCACATATGCCTTCTCTCTCTCTACTGCGTTTTCATGCTTACTACACTTCTTTTTTTTTTTCCCAAACTCCTTCACTTCAAAACTCATCTATTCAGCATTTCCATTTCCAATGCAATCTCCAATTACATTAAAATCAACTTAACACTTCAAAACTTACAAATCCAAAATGCCACATTTTCATTCTCTCTCTACTGTCATTTTTTTCTAAACATATATTTTTCAGAATTTTTCATACTCTTTCTTTCTTTGTTATTCCCAATTTAAGCACTTCTTATATTCATTACAACTTCAAGGCAATGCAAAAAAAAAAAAGAAAACAACTCTAGACATCAATCATCCAAAAACCCGAGCTCCATTTTTTTCCACTTCTCACTTCTGTCAAATTTTTTTCATGTTAACGACTACACCACCTAATTCAAAAGATCACTTAAACCCATTCTAACTTATCTTTAGCTCATCATCATACATAAAGTCAAAAACAAAATCTAGAATTCACACTTAAACACCTAACTTCATACATAACAGACACCATTATACTAGCACCGAAAAACAGAGGATATTTTCAAACCCATCATCTAATTTATTTAATAGGGCAACCTCAAATCTCAACCCATGCATGCATGATTATTTTTACACCATAAAAACATCATCAAGTTACTTACTTGTTTTAGCTACAAAGACAACCAACGAGGGATAAAAACACAAAGTAGAGAAGCAACAAAGACAACCAACGAGGGGGAAAAACACAAAGCAGAGAATGCTTTCGGAGATGAAAACAATGAAGAACATAAACACACCACGTGTAGGCTTGCATGCCTTACACTTGTCATCACCCAAACAAGCCATTTGTCACTTA
>JAOSBN010069356.1:0-13250 GCA_027563595.1 Erythroxylum suave | reverse complement strand
GGGGCGTTCTGCAGCGATGCCATGCCCTATCGAGGCTTAGAGTGGTGCTGCTATCGCCCGTGTCCACTCTTGCCCGGGGCGAACCGTGCCCATGGGCACTTATTCTGGGCAATGGTGGAAACAACGATCAACCATCACATTCTTTTCGCCTGGGTCAATGTCTGATTTGCTTGGCTACCACTCCGCCATTGACTTCACTCTTCAACCTGCAGTGCATGGCTGTTTATTGGAAGACCTCTGTAGAGCTTTGACGACTTGGTTTGAGGCTAAATCACACAACAGCGACAATCAATACAGGTTGTCGTCTAAACGTTTGTTCAGGTCGTTACGGCTGTTGCAAGAAATCTTTGGTCGATAAGAGGTAAGGCGAACCTGCTTCAGTATGCGAGGTCTCGGTGATCTACGTCTACGGCCCATATAGTCCATGTTCTCGAAAATCTCATCCAGATGTTGTACGTCCGTTGCAGAATTCATCGGTGCGAATCGAGCTGCAGCACTGAAGACGATCAACATGAACAGCAGAACCTGGCACGAGGTTAAAGAAGTCGATCCTGCTGTCATCGGCACTTTTGCAAGCACAGACATCCCTGCGCAAATCCTCGTGCATGGAACCATCCATGTCTGATCGCCTCCTCGGATACCGAAATAGCCCCCTTACCGTACAGCCTCAGCTGAGCCAGAGTGAGTTACACAGGGAAAGATCACTCGTTACTGACTGCCCTTCCCTGCATTCCTGAGCCTTTTGAAGGGTAATGCACGGTGATCGAGTAGTCTGCACGTTTGCTACCACTTGTAATGGCACGTATGTGGCGCTAAGAATATGAGCTGAACGGGTTCGCCCATGGCTGGAATCTCTTGATAAAAGATGAAGCTTTGCTAGACCACGTCCTGGCAGTATAATACATCAAGCACATCGTTAAGCCATAGCGCGCCCTTTTAGCAGTGGTTTCCCATTGCGGCGTAAGGCAAGATGTTGTACCCTCCATCAAGTCTCATCGCCACAGGCGCGATCTTCGCAGCAATATCGATTGCCCTCACTGTGTTGCGATTTTGGGTGCGTCTGAGATACAGTCATACTGCAATCTGTCTCGATGACTGGTTCATCGTCGTCGCTACCATCACCGCATGCGGCCTGGACGCGCTGCAAATCGTGAACACAGTCAGAGGCTCCATGAGCGTGAACAGCACGAACTCTAAAGCAGTGTATCTGGGTCACCAGATAGATTACATCCAAGTCGTGGTGGAAAAGTTTGCGTATGGCAGCCTCAAACTATCGTTCCTGTTCTTCTACCGCCGCATCTTCCAACCCTGGTCGAGCTTCAAGAAGATGAACAACGCTCTGATTGTCTTGATATCTGTCTGGACAGTCATCTATCTGTTAGGCGAGATCTTCCAGTGCGGTGTTCGTCTTCAGGTACAGTGGGACGAGGTCGAGATCGCCGATCAAGTTTGTGTGAACCACGGAGCATTTCTTGTCAGCTTCGCAGTCACCGACATCATAACCGATATCATGGTGATCAGTCTGCCACTTTTTTTCATTGGCCGACTTCAGATGGGTCGGGAGCAGAGGTGGGCCACCAGTGCTGTATTCCTCATGGGATTCTTGTAAGCAATTCATGTGAAAAGAGTAACCGGGCTGACTAGTATAGTGGTACCGCAGCTGGGTTTCTGCGTCTGATTTTCGTCTCAATCAACTATAACCTAGGTCAATTCAGATTCGCTGCACCACCACTATCAAGTCCGCTGAGAATCAACGAAGCTATCAATGCGATATTCTGGACGAACTTCGAGTGTTTTTGTGGCGTCGTCGCTGCCAATCTTCTGCCTCTATGGCCGCTACTGCGCAGTGCTCCTAGGGCGGGAAGCTACTGTCTGGAAGCGTGCAGGAAGCTTTCGACTTCGCGTGTGAATCACGAAGGCTTGACACCGATATCAAGCAAGCAAAAGGGCGCTGAAATATCAGCAATACCTGCGTCTGGTTCTGAAGATCCTCTACATATTTTCAGTAGATAACCTCACGGGTATTGGGTTCTTCTTTTCCATGGATGATATCCGCGCAAGGTGTTCAGGGCAGAATTTAGTTCGTTGTCCATTCAGGAATTGTATTCTCAAGGCCTGACCCTTTATATCGTTTCATTCGGCTCGTCAACAGTGTTTCAACTCCGATGTGAATTTCGAAGGTGACGGTGACCAGTTTCCTGGAAAAAGTAGTGTGTTTGTCCATAGGAGCCAGATATCCGGAATCAGACTAGAACACTCTGGCACCGATTTGAGCTGAAACTTCGTGTGATAGAGATAACAACAGACGGGTGATACACCAACCGCTGGTGAGGAGGAGCTCTAAGTCCTCAAGATACGTGTACCTAAACACCTGGACACGGGAAGGTGCCTGTTGTTTCACACAAGGGATCTGCTTAGTCAAGAATGCTCCTCGAGTCATTCATCGCGAGCTGCGTTGGTAGGCCCTGTATTGATCCAGTCTTCCACCGTGCTCGTGGCCCTGAATCAAGGACAGACGGTTGTGGTGGGGACATAAATTAGTGTGTGGATCTCGAAGCTTGTACCTCGTCTCGCTCCAGCCACAACATGGTCACAACACACAGAGAACCAACTCAGAAACACAGGGTGTTTTCTATATAGTCGGCATCCGTGGCTGGCATCCCATTCTGTTTATCAAGTTTGAGCCGTGCTGTCGAATTCCGTCAATATCAACTCTCAGTCGAGACCCAGCGGCTCTAAGCTAATGGTTTCGAGTTCCAATGTCAATCTCAACAGTATTATCTCGTTGATCGATCGCGATAGCGACGCTACTGCCACCAGTGATGCATTTGGTGGCAAAAGAACTTCCATGCTCTGCAACAGGGTTGCACAAGATCTGCAGCTTCTGATGATCCCGTCGAATGGCTGGTGTCGATGACACATGACTGACCAAGCGACTGCAACAGCGGCAGGGAACGTTTCAAAAGACGCTCGAATTGCATGGAATGTGCACACGAGTCGTTGTCATTTGACGTCTTTCGAAGCAACACCTCCGGCATTCACAGCCTAGGGCTCGTATTCGCTCCCGTCGATCACCTTCTCACGGAGTTTTGTTCACGACATCTTTTTACAGACTGTCCGTCGCCATGTCGAGTCAACCTCTTCTATCGACGTCGCGACGCAGCAGCATAGACGACAGTGAAGAGATCGAGATGTTCGACACGGATGACACCAAAGTTGCTACTGGCGTAGATGTGGTCGATGGCCGACGCGTTATCGATGCCAGATCTGTGCCTGCCCCGAGCGACGATCCCACAGCGCCGTCCAAGGCAGTTTCGTCGAGGAGACAGCGCATCTCGGATTTGTGGACCATTCTTTGCGCTGGTTGTGCGCTCATCAGTGATGGCTATGCGAATAGTTTGATGACCATGATCAACGTGGTTCTGAGGTCACAGTATACTCGAGAGTACACTTCAGCGGTCAGCACACGTGTGTCCAATGCTCTATTAGTCGGGGAAATCATAGGTCAAATCACGGTCGGGTAGGTCGTTCAGATGTGTCATAGTTGCGTTGGTATTTACAAATTCTAGCCTTACTTGCGACTACATGGGACGGAAAGTCGCCATTGTCCTCACGACAGGCCTCATTATCGTCGGACTAGCGCTTTCTGCTGGAGCGCATGGGAATACGCCTAGCGGCATGTTCTGGATGTTGACCGTTGCACGTGGTGTCACTGGATTTGGTACAGGAGGAGAGTATCCGGCGTCGTCAACATCTGCATCAGAGTCTGCCAATGCATACACACTGAAGCGCAGAGGCACGATATTCATCCTCGTCACCAATCTTCCTCTGACTTTAGGCGTACCTCTAGCAACAAGCGTCTTCCTCATTGTCCTCCAGGCAACGGGCCTCGATCATCCGTCCACACTATGGAGAGTCTGCTTCGGTGTTGGTATCATCTTTCCCGTCAGTGTTTTCTACTGGCGTGTGAAGATGATCAATTCCAAGCTCTACCGTCGCGGAGCAATTAGGAAGCACGTCCCGTACGGCTTGGTTGTTCGCTACTATTGGAAAACCCTGATTGGCACCTGTGGAACCTGGTTTCTCTATGATTTTGTGACTATACCGAATGCCGTGTTTAGTGGCGGAATCATCTCCTCAATCGTACCCGAAGGTAACATCGAGCGCACAGCGGAGTGGCAATTGTTGCTTGGAGCGATAGCGCTTCCAGGTGTGATCGCGGGCGCCTTCATGTGCGACGTGCTAGGTCGCAAGAGGGTCATGATGATTGGATTCGGAGGTTACCTGGTCTTTGGCCTCATCATCGGCTGCGCCTATAATCAAATATCAGCTATTCTCCCGCTCTTTATCATTTTCTACGGACTTCTACTGTCAATGGGCAACTTTGGACCAGGGAACATGCTCGGTCTCATAAGCAGCGAAAGTTATGCTACACCTGTTCGAGGTACTTGCTACGGTCTGTCTGCGGCCTTGGGTAAAGCCGGAGCAGCCGTCGGCACGCAAGTCTTTCTTCCAATCGAGAATAATCTAGGCGTTCGATGGACGTTCATCATTGCAGCCATCACCGGCTGCGTTGGAATCGTTGTCACATGGATGTTTGTGCCAAATTTGACGGGTGACGACCTGGCTATTGAAGACGAAAAGTTCAGAGGGTATCTTGTCGACCATGGCTGGCATGGAACAATGGGTGAAGAAGACCTGAAAGATGACGCGGACGCTGGAATTGTCGATGTAACGAAGAGCCGGCAGAGTGACAGTAACGAGAGTCAATAACTCTCGCATACGCACCAGTCGATCTATATCTTTGATAGAATGCTCGCAATAACTGGTCTTGTACCTCATCCATCTCATGCCTACTCGCAAAAGCCAGCCTGGATCAGTGTATTGACATTGGCAATGCCATCGCCATCGATGACTAGCAGTTCAGACCGACGGATGATAACGCGTGCAGCACACCATACTTTGCGCATACAAAACATGCGCGCAGTTTCAAAGACATGACCAAGGGGCTTGAACCGCTGGTCGGGGGTAGGTGATACCGCCAAGAAAAGACACTCGTTCCTCTAATATCCCTACATGGTGTACAGTCAAAGTGTCACAACTCTCGTCAGCTTTGCATCGAGCTCATCAGGGCGCATCCAGCTTCAGAATGTCATCCAGATGCTTCGTATTGACCGTGTCACAGGTCTTGTGATCAAATATGCGCCACGGTAAATGGTGTAGCATATGATTGACCATCGTGAAAGAAATGTGGACCATTCAGGCAGTGGCCAGTGTTATCCCAGATGATGTTATCATGCGGACATTTCTCACAAGGTCAAGAATCCTTGCATGAATGAGCTGACTCCGGTGCAGAAGGAGTGAAGAAGCCTCTTCCAATGGTGTTATATTTCGGATACGGTCTCGTATGCCAAAATGCAAGGCGGGATGAGTATCGGGTTACCGTTGCATCCTTCATCGCCTCGATTGCACCCTCAACGTCAGTCTCAGCCGGAGAACTCTGCATGATCCCGCACATGCAGAACTGTTGGCTAATGAGGTTTCTGAACCAACGCCGCCCAGCAACGGCATTCTGCCTCTTACAAGTGGCTAAACATGATTTGTTCTAGATTTGACCACAAAATGACGATGGCATCTGCCTAAATGGGCTTTCCACTACCCATCAATGTCCCTTTCAACAAGCAGCGGAGCGAACATTGGTGAATGCGGTATCGAAGCGCACTACGACAAAAATGATGCATTCAGCCCTGAGATGTCGCAATGAAGGGCTTCACCAATATCGCGCAATCACTCGGTCTGACTCTTCATCACGCCGTAGCTGTATCCCCCGGCTAAGACTCTTACGGGACCAGACGTTAGACCGTTGCAATGGCGCGATGCAAGCGTGAACCCAATCGCGACGAGATGATTTTGGTGGGAGCGCAGACGTGAATGAGGCTGGCTGATCTGGGAAAAGGCTGGCTGAAGACGATGTGTAGCTTAGTGCGCCCGGCTTCATCTGTCTTTTCTTGAGGGTGCAACATGTTTGCATCTTGCCTGAGCACTCCGGCTTCTATGGCTAACAGCGCAAACGTGGAATAGACACAACACCCAGCACATCACAGGCTGTCGACAACATCAGGCAAATGTTGCTACCACATCGTCTGCTGACGGGAATGCAAGGCCGTTGAGAAAGAGGCTATATCACTGGTCGGTCAAGTTTTTACCGTCAACGGGCTTGGCTGAACGGAAGAACTTGACCTTTTCGTCATCATCGGCTTACCCAATCAGCGGTTGGAATGAGGAACGAAGCTGAAGTATCTTTTTGCTGGAGCATATCACCACCCCTCATGCGTGGCTTCACCCACCCCTTCAGCAAAGTCTGACGGTCAAGTCCACCAATGTGCTCAGAGGACATGCGACGTGGTTTGTGCAAGAGCCAAAGGTCCGCTGTGCCCGACATGAGCTGAAAGATCCATGCTCATGCATTGCTGTTGAGCAGCGCCATGATTCCCATTTTGCTTAGTTGTTATGCCGAGACACGAATCGTGAATCACTGTCCAAACCATCAAAGGCAAGCTCACTCAGGCGCTAATGGCAGTGCAGAAGACCACTGCACCATAGCCATGATAACGAGATGTGAGTGCTGAGAAGCATTACTTGTGGCTGTTTGGGTGGACTTTCTGCACGTCTATAAAGAGACAGTACGCATTCTCTCTCCGGTCCTCATCGGATTATACCCCTTCTGCACACAACATGGCTACCAAAAGACCATCGCCAACGGGTGACGTCCGCATTGTCACAGGCATCCAAAAGGGTCATGGATCCAATGGTGAAGTGCCTGTTCGTCGAGAAATTGACGAATGGTGGTTCTCGACTGAGCCTGTAGATGCCAAACAGCGTACTCTGTTCATCTATGCTCTGACAAGGTTTCAAGACAAGGGCCGAGACACAGACCCAAAGAAGAACGATGACCGCTCGTTCTCCAACATCGCAGGTATGACCCTATGAATATGTGCTCTGTCGTTTTGTCACTAACAGCTGATATAGGTATCCATGGTCTGCCCGTAAGGCCTTGGCCCAGAGATGCCAAAGACAAGGGGTTTTACTGTTCGCACAGTAAGGTCACATTTCCGACGTGGCATACAGCCTACATGCTTCTTTACGAGCAGAGAATATACGAAGAAATGATTGATTGCATCCCAGAGCATTTCGACGAGGCTGATTGGGAAACGTGGTACGAGGCTGCTGATCACTGGCGTCTCTCCTTTTGGGACTGGGCAATGAAGAAGCCTAACTGGAACCCCAACGATCCAAAAGATCCTAAAAACGGGAATGTTGGTACAGGACAGAACGTGCCCTTCATCATCACCCAGAAGAATGTGGACGTTGAATCACGCGATGGTACCATGAAATCTGTACCAAATCCTACCTTTCAATATGGGTTGCTCGAAGGCCACAACTTTAGGTTGATTGGAGTCTACGATGACGAGAAGGCACCCAGTTACAAGGAAAAAGAGAAGAAGCCTTGGGTGAGTTCTGACAATTTATTGAAAGGGTTGCTTGGTTGACCTCTGATAGATTGGACAATGCAGAGTCACCTCGAGATGGCCCAAAACTAACACAGAAGGCGATAAGGATTATCAAGATGAGTATGTGAACGGCAAGAATCAAGACTGGAACAGGATCACACAACAGCTCCAGGGGGAAGTCTACGAGGAGAAAAACTCGTACTTCGCCACTAATCTGCCCGAAGCCGTGTATCGCCTTTTCGGATCCAAGGAAGATGGCACTCCAGTCATGTCATATGAGAGTTTCGCTACTCAGGAGGTCAAAAAGAATAACCTTGCCGTCATGGCATATCCGTCACTAGAGTCTGTTCACAACATTATCCATGACTTTGCTGGTGGCAAAGGCTACATGGGCGACCCAGCGACAGCAGGGTTTGATCCTATATTCTGGTAAGCCTACCCTACCTGGCATTGAACCTGGCTAACTCCAGCGTCTAGGATGCACCACTGGTGAGAGTGTGCTTATCAGGATGACTCACAGCCTACTAATACAGTCCAGTAATACTGACCGACTGCTCGCAATCTACCAAGACCTTTATGAACCAGCCGTCAAGGAGTGGTTCGGCAAGAGTTTTCCAGACGTCGCAAAAGACTCCGATACTCCTGACACACCACTCCTGCCATTCCTCGATGTCAACGGTGAGCCCTATACTACTAGGACCATCAGCTGGGCTCATCGGAAGTATGGATATACATATCCAGAACTGCAGAGATGGAAGTTCAAGTCGGAGAAGAAATATCGCAAATCAATCGTGTCACAGATTGAACGACTGTACGCAGCTTCATCAAAGTCCGCCTTGGTTACGGCACCTGAAGTGGCCAAGAAGGTGATGCCGAAGATGAAGGCCGCAAATCTCAAAGTCGAAAACTTCCCAAAGGTGTTATTGACGAGCGACCTCTGTGAAGAATCAGAGCTGAAGGCTCTCAATGAAGACCCAAGCATCGCAGCGGCACTCTCTGCTCTCTCGGACCTCGAAAACGAGATAGCCGTTCTCGAGAGCGCTTTGGAAGCAGTGGAAAGCGCAGCAGACCCAAATGTGACCGTCTTCGCCAGTTCAGACGAGAAGATCAAGTGGTCAAACCCCGACTACGTGATCAACGTCATCTACGAAAGGTAAGTGTCGCTGATCCACTCCTGCTGACTCCATCCTCACATCTGACACAGGTTCGCGCTCGGCGGGCACGCTTACTCCGTCACCTTCTTCCTCGGTGAGGTTCCCAAGCTCGAAAACGAACTCGAAGACTTCAACTTCTGCACCAACCACAGTGCAATCGGCCGAGTCTACAACTTCAGCTCTCCAGCCGAGCTCATCGGCGAAGACGTCATCGGCTGCGCGAACTGCATCAAGCAGAGCGAAGAACGCAGCCTGAGCTCAGGCCAAGTCATCCTCACCGACTATCTGATCGAACGCTTGCACCTAGGCGATGAGCACGGCCACGGTCCACTGAAATCCATGGACAAGAAAGACGTCTTGCCTTGGTTGAAAAATCACTTCCACTGGAGAGTCACCGACGTAAGTGTACACCTCAGTCATCCACAGGAGCCGCCTACTGACCATTTTCACACAGCACAAAAACAGGATTCTACCCAAGGACGACCCGCGTCTGGACAAGCTGGAGATCTCCATCGCGACGGCCACGGCGACACACTACTTCGACGCCGGCAAGCCGTCGTGGTTCACCCCTTACGAGCTCTTGATGCAAGTTAAGCCCGCTACGGCTTGAAGTCTTCGCGCGTCTTGGTGGTTAGTCTGCTAATGAGATGTGGGGAATTCTTCGAGATTGATCCTGAACGCACACGCAAGGAAGATTTGGTCTGCGATACACTCGTACGAGGCGTTTACATCTGACACATGATCGCCTCTTTGCCGAGCATACTGTATCTACATCGTGTAGCCTACTTTTCAAAGTTGTCAACAGATGATTCCTCCTTGGCCTTGCGTTGACCAGACACCTGTGCCTCTGTGAACATTGACCTGACTCATGATACGTTCTTCACGTGGATGATTGAAGCAAGAGAGGCTTGGGCGAGGGTGTCAGCATGTAGATGCTGGTGAGAGATATTCAGTGTTCTGAAAGGCAGAAACCGTATGTCCCCGATTGTCATGGGGAAGGTGCTTTTGCGGATAGAGACTCGATTGTCCCGTTGGCATGATGCCTGCTTGAGACTCCGATCGATCTCTGAATCATGTGAATAGTAGGGCGGAGCTATTGGGGTTCTGGGCCCGTGGAGAGGGAGCTGATATCGTGGATATCATAACGTCTGCTCGGTTTTCTATTCGCAAGTTCCACACCGCGTGGTATCCGAACGTTTCAGAAGACGGAAGCATGTAGTGTTTGAAATCTTGCTGATCGTTATGAATTTCTGGCCCAAAGTCTGTAGCCTTTACCTTCCCATATATGCAGTTAAACGTCGATGCAACCACTCTATGCAACTCCCTCTATTGCTTCGAGCTCATTCTCTCGGTCCTCTCGCTGTCGATCTTCTTCCTGTACTCATCGTAATGTTCCTGCAGTTTCTTCAGATCCGCCGTACCTTCACCAGCAGCTACATTCCACGGTGATCCCTGGTTGAAAAACCTGACGTTGTGTTAGCCTTGCCCTCGTGTGTGCATGTACGGCTGGGTAGTCCTGCGACATGACGCCATGTTGAGGCTTACTCTGTGTATCTCAACTCTCTCGAGTGATTTGTCTTGTTACCGTACAACACCGCCCTGTCTGCGATTGCTTGCTCTAGAGCCTTCGTGTGTAGGACGTCCTGTGCGTCTTTCTTGCCCAAGTTCTCCTGGTAGTTACGATACCAACGTTCGACAACATTGCCTTGTGATGCCGAGAGATTGTAGGTGAGGTACAGTAGTGGAATGGCTGCGAGGGTTACGTAGAATCCAGCCTGTTGATTTCATGGTTAGCTGTGGACCTAATCGCATCTTCCAAGCCAGCGCCCTCGTCGTCGACTGGCTGTTGAACGAAGAGACGTACACCAAAGCCCTCATTTCCCGTACCGCCAGCTTCTACGTGGTGAGCTGACTCGCCGTGTGGTGCGTCGTGATGATCATGGGATGATGCGTTTCGTCGAGTCGATTGCCGGACGGTGGTTCGTGACTGGCGCAGAGGACGAGCTGCAGCTCTCGCCCCACGAGAAACAAGTGACATCGTGTTTGTATGCTGCAGAATGGTGGGTTGAGTTACATGGACCTTCTACAGCGTAATCCACGCTCCTCAGTCGCTTCGGTATGGAGGTTCACTGAGGTGAGCTTTATGCCAAGCAATGGCAGGGTAGAAGCTAGCCGCTTCCAGGTAATGCGCAGCGAATCGCAACAGTGCAATTAGTAGTGGTTATTGAAACTCTTCTCAAAAATTGCTCGCAGTAACCAAGTTCCATCGGCCAAAGTCCATCGCGCGATGTCGTTCGCCTTTGGTTTCGGCGGAGACGATATAGAGGGTGATGTCGAGGACCATGACCTTGCCCAGAAAGTTGAGAATTGTAATATTGATGATGTATCGTTGATACCACCTAGAAAGCACACACTACAGGAACTGGTAAGTCAATCGTGTATTCGGCTTGGTTTTTGTAATCATGAACTGGTCGTGTAGATGCCATATCCCTGACTCACCCGCCAGCTGGGCTCGTTGCCGTCGCAAATTTCATACAATCTCTTGCCAATCGAACAAAAACAAAATGATGATGCTACTGGTCACAAGTTTCTGTTGCCTCGAAGATCAGTCTTCGACATTCGAACTCAGTTGATGGCAGAAGCCAACCCGGACGAAAATGAGAACGACACCCTTCTTGCTGGTCTCGAACGAGGTGACTTGACCTCTGGGATCTATGAAGGTGGTTTCAAGACCTGGGAATGTTCACTTGATCTTGCGTCGCTGTTAGCCGGATTTCATTCCGACGGTAGTCTTCACGTCATCGAACTTGGAGCTGGAAGTGCTGTGCCTTCTCTTACAATACTTCAAAAGGCCTTGAAAAGGTCGATACCTCCTCCGATCCATCTCACTTTGTGCGATTACAATGACGATGTTCTCAAGCTTGCTACGGCGCCCAACGTTTTCCTAGCTGGCGAAACCATCAGAAACGGAGCCGAAGATGCTCAGGATATCGATGAGCTCGAGGTCGAAGACATCGATGAGGAGAAAGTATCACAGTGTCTGCGAATATTCGAATCTGCGAGCATATCTTTCGATTTCGTGTCCGGCGCTTGGGGCGAGGAGTTTCTGCCACTAATTGCAGCCAACAATCAAGGTTCATCAAAACGATACAACACTACCCTCATTCTTGCATCAGAGACCATTTACTCGCCCAGATCCACAATAGCGTTCGCAGGTACACTGATACAGCTCCTTCGGCAAGATCCCTCACACACGAGAGCATGGATTGCTGCAAAGAAGGTCTATTTCGGAGTTGGTGGCGGTATCGACGATTTCATCAAGCAGATCTCGAAACTTGGAGGCTCCGTTAAGCAAATACTAGATGTCCAAGGAGCAGGCGTCGGTCGGGTGGTCCTCGAGGTAATGATCGAAGCGTGAGTTCGGGGTGATGAGACACGCATTCACGACACGAGCAGATAGCTGTGTGTGAATGTTTGAAGAAAACATGTTCTTCGCTCCTCTACAAATCTTTTGGCACTACCCCGAGTCAAATGACTCACAACGCTTCATCGCCAAATACATGTCATATCACATTGGTTATCTACCTCCACATTTGAATATTCTTCGAAACACTAGTCAAGGACTATCGCTGCAGGGAAATTTCGACCTCGAATTTTGGGATGAGCTTGGACCTTTTCCAGTACCAGAGCGTTTGCGGTCAATTCAATCATTCAGCCTTACTGGCATTCGGCGACAGCGCAATTCGGCAACTAGATTTGCTGACTAGAAGGCCTTCTTTCTTCTTCTTACATGCGCAGAATTGCAGCACCGCTCTTGTCATCTTGAGTCACTCGTCGGATATTCCGCAGGTAATTGACAACTGACGACGGACTCGCTCGAGAAGATCCCTTCCTCAACGAAAGTACAAGCCCTAGGAGCTAGCGCTCAAGAATACAGTCAAGAGCGTTGAGACTGTCAATGACGCGTACCACTCCTGGTCATGCGATTTGTATCTTGCTTGCAGTTCGTCGAATAGCACAGTACAACGTGGTTGAGTGAATTATTGCGGTGACATGCTCTTGCTGGAGAATTGTGAATATCGATGACTGTGCAATGGCTAACATCGAACCAGGCTGAATTGCTGGGAAATGCCATTTGATTTTCGAAGCATGTGTATGAAGGTGTATGAAACAATTGATTATTCGTGGTGACTCTTCACTCGCAAATTCATGCACAGTGTATATTCAAGCACACCTTGAAGCCTTACCCACAATCTGTAACATTTCCCCGCCTGTTACATGCTGGTCTGTTGTGATAGAGTAGATGGATGTCTTCGTGCGTGGTGCATTCTGAATTTGCGGACAGCTGAGCTTGACACCGTTGTAATACTGATGCTATGCTAAGATGCTCTTGTGATTCGAAAAGGCCACAGACAGTGCCTCATTCTGGAGTCTTGGACATGCTTTTATCTGGGTGTCGCAAAACTCCGACTTCATTCCAGGCGTCTTGGATTCACGTCGCCTTACGCCCGAAATTCTAGTGTGAGTGCGTTCGCCCATTGAGTTTGCTCTCAGAGTCCTGCTTATGCCTCAAATCCCAGCAAAG
>JAOSBN010069335.1:0-13252 GCA_027563595.1 Erythroxylum suave | reverse complement strand
ACCTGCACAGTTCATTTATGCAATACACATTTCACACACGTTACAACTTTGCACAATTATAATTGTTTAATAATGCAGATGTATGAAAGGATTATGTACAATGCATGTTCATGACAATCCTATTATCTTCTCTTTAATTTCATCATAGAATCATTCCCATATCTAAATTCATCTAAGTATAACTTATAAATAGGTTTATACCTCAATAAAACCATTAAATACTGTTCACATTCAGTAAGAAGGTGAAAATAAGGTAATTTGGTCAAGCTTTCTTCTAGAAAAGTATTCCTCTATGTCTTATCTTTCCATTGGTTAAGTAATTTGGAAGATATGCCTCAAACATAATCGATTTATCCAAATTCAAAAACAGTGTACTATACACAAATTCCATCCGGAAACTCGACATTTTACAGGCTGAATCAAATTTTCACTTCTCAGGACAATTTGTATATCTATATCTCCAGTTTACTACAAATCAAAAATCATCTCATTTGGAATCCTATAGATCAAGATATCACCAAAATACTGAAGGATGTTCAGTAAAAATATCTAATTCATACTCTTCCAACCGATCCCCTCAATTTGATTCAATCAATCTTCTTCAAATAAAAACCAAAAGCTATCCATTTTTACGGAAAGATATAGAAACGTGTTATGAACCCAATGCTTCCAAAATCAGGTCATTTGGACGTCGAACGAAAAGGTTATGGCCAAAATAGTGAAACATGTTCAGGTTGGGAGGAAGACCTCTAGGTGTCGCGAGCGCGACTTGTGCGTGCCTTCGGCAAAGTCGCGATCGGGAATTTCGTCCCCTTCCTCCCTTTTCACTTCTTCAGACCTGTTTGGTAAAATGGGTATAACTTTTACTACAAATTTCGGATTAAGGTGATGCAAAGACCGTTTTAAAGAGGACTTCTAGACCTAAAACTTCCATGCAGATTTCAAAAACAAATTTGGCCTCTATAAGGGTCAATATTTCAAATCAATGCAGCTGTCCCGAATGCCCATTCCATCTAACATCACAGATTTCTAAATATCATATCGCTCATCTCCAATGTCCCAAAATTTCATACTTTACATCAATGGAAAGATAAAAGCAAGATCTACAAATTTTATGAAGACAATTTTGTCAAAATCTGCCTAGATAGACATAGAAAAATTTATGAAAGTTTCAGATCAAAACTCAACATTGTTACTATTCATTCCCAGAAAATTTCCAGACTTCATTCTCTAAAATCCAACATTTCAAATTTTTATTTCTAGTTTTTCTACTCCATTTCAATCAACACACATATTCATATACCCCAAAATATACAAGTTTAGTTGAAAACCATCAAAACCTAAAATTCCATGTTCATCATATTAATGCTCTGTCACATTTTTCTGCATTTTTAACTTTTGTTCTCAATCTCCATGTTTCCTCTCAACCTTCATTTTACTCTTATTCCCATCTTATACCGTCATTTTACAACTACAATTCAACTCAAAAACTATTCTTTGGTTATCTCTAAATACTCACGTATTCACAAACACTCATATAATTATATACATATTCACAATGAAGAGAAACAGAGTATATCATAATATCACCCTTTGTACATTCTCTATTTCTTTTCTTCTCAACTTTCATTTAAACACTCGTTCTCATCTCAAACCATCACTTTACAATTGCTCTTCAACTTAAACATCATTTTCTTTATCGCTCTTAAAGCTTCCATCCACTCATATATATATATATATATTTATGCACAGTGAAGAAAAACAAGAAACAAAGTATACCACCTTTTCATTATTTGATTTTCTACACTAACTTCATACACCATTTTATTACTATTTCAAACTCCGAAATTCGTTTCCAGATCACCTGATCACTAAAATTCACCAAAACTAAAATAACACTTTATCCATATTTTCATTTCATTTTCACAGTAGCCATGTATAAATATATACACAAAAATTCCATGGTTATGTAGATGGCAGTAATTCATCAAATTTATTTCATAAACCTATAACTCTAAAGGATTTATTCACTACTTAATTTTTAAAAACTCCAAGATCTTCAACTATCTCCAAAGCCCTAACTTCATGGAAAATCACGTGATCCTCTCAGAAAAATAACCAGCTTCTGGTTTTCCTTAGGTAGAAAAGGCAAATAGCAGTGTGATAGAGATGTGGGATGAGGAAACACAAATAAATCTCTCAAAAGGATTTTCGATGACAACTTTGTGTATTGGAAAGAAATCCCAAGAGGATGACTATGAAGGAGGAAATTAAATAATTCACTAAGCCTTTTAACTCTTAGAGAACCCTACTAATGAATTATAAAAGCAACTTTCTAATTAGTGACACTTGTCACTTTCTTAATTACTAAACTCTATATTAGTTTCTTTTGAAACTAACTCTATTAATTCCATCTTTCCAATCCAAGTATCTCCAATATCCTTTTAAATCCCTTTCTTAATTTTCTAAAACACATTATAATTTCCAAAATTCACCAAAATAAAAAATATCACAATTCCAATAATCAATAATATTTCCAATATAAATAAAATTTGAATTCTCAAAATTTTTCAATAATCACAACTCAATCCAATTATACCCGGAATTATTTATGAATGCGTGCACAATTATTTTCATGTGCAGAAAAATTCACTATTCATGTGTATGTGTATGTCATATTATGCATGAGCATGAAAATGCTTTTCTAAACTCTCATTGGTCACTCTTATTTACTATTCTAATCTCCCTGGAGATAAAGGGATATTATAGTTCGGTAGTTTGATAGATAAAGAATTAAATCAAATCGTGAAATTTGTGCAGCGAGAGATCATGTATAGGTTTTTGATAGGTTATTAGACAATTTTAGAACTAATTTAGGTTTTGGACAAATTTTGAATCAAGAGATTACAATTTCATAACCTAATTAAGGTTAAAGATTATAACTCGACAGATAGTGATCCACCCTAGGATCTTCTGGACCAGGTTATTCGATAATCTCATAATCAACTAGATTTTCATTATGATGGGATTAAAACCCCCTTTCTCTTAATTGATAGTTCCTAGGTCAATTCTTGATTAGGTTGTGAAATTTGCTATCTTATTTATATTTCTGAAATTTAATTCTCATAACTGATTGTTTGATTGATTTATTTTTTGCTTTAGTTTTGTTTCTTTGAATTATTGCAATTTAGTGAAGTTTTAGATTTTAGGAGTTGATTAACCTTACCCGTGGGATCGATACCTTAGGGACTACGTGAACGACCCATGCACCTATAGCATTATCAAGGTTCAAATAGTAAAACTTAGCATATGTAAACTTGTTACTAAGTTTTTTACTTTGTTAACGGGGAGGCGATAGTTTAGTTCTATAGTTTAAGGTGTTTAAGCTAGTTTTTAATTTTTGCTTTCATTCTTATTTTTTACTTTAGAAATTGTGTTGTTGCATGAACATGAGTCATGAGAGTCTCGAGTCATGCAATGGAGACTTTAGATTTAGATACTACATGATTAGAATAAACCATTAGGAAGCTCAACGAGAAGAAGAAAAGAAGATATTGAAAAATCACAATGGCCGAGGAGTTTCCGCAAAACATGGACTACGGAGGAAACTAAGGATGGCAACAGAGGACCCTAATAGACTTCATAAGGCTAGGGTTCAACATGGCAAACCAAGGAGTGGCTAGGCTTCCTATTCAAATGACCTCGTTTAAGATTAAGTTAGCCCTCGTCAATATGCTTCATCTGAATGTGCAATTCTATCGGTTGGGTAACGAGGACCCAAATGCACACATCGTAAACTTTCTCAAGACCTAATAGTTATGTTTTGCATGATGTTTTAGAGTTTAAATTGTTATGCATTTAGTGTTAAAGTGAGTGTGGAGCATGCATTTAGAACTTAATTAGAATATTTTGTGTAATTAAGTTTGTTTATAGGTTAGTTGGGATTTTAAGCTTAAACTGTATATTTTTTAGGTACCTTCATGCGTGTTCTATTGTTGTAGGACAAACGGGGAAGAATAGTGAAGATTTAAAGATTTTCGGGCTCAAGGACATAGGCCACGACCGTGCATATAGGCCACGGTTTTGAGAGAGAAGAAAGAAAAAGAAGTAGCCAGGCCACGATCGTGAACTTTGAGCCACGACGATCGTGTTAGAAAGCGTCAAGTTAAGCCACGATTGTGCACTCCAAGCCATGTTTGTGACAAAAAGGGTAAAGCACTTTCCATGATTGTGACATTAAGGTCCACAATTGTGCCCTGCGACGGGCTGATGCAAAAACTCAAATTTTGGGTTATTTTTTGGATCATTTTGACCCTAATTTTGACCTAGGGCTGCTATAGAATAAATAGCACACTATAAGATAGCCACCAGTAGTCATTAGAGAGTGAAAAGACTTAGGCAAAGAAGTGAGATTCCGTCATTCCCCAGAGAAACCCTAGAGAGAAGTCAGGAGATCGAGAAAGGAGACAAAGGAAGAGAAATGAGGAGACGAGCTAGACATGAAGTACTTTCCGGAACAGGTGGTTTCCTGCCATTGCCGTTTCATCTTTACAATCCAAGTATCTCTAATATCCTTTTAATTCCTTTTCCTAATTTTCCAAAATACTCTATAATTTCCAAAATTCATTAAAATTCACCAAAATTAAAAAATATCACAATTCCAATAATCAATAATATTTCCAATAGAAATAAAATTTGAATTCTCAAAATTTTCAAATATTCACAACTCAATCCAATTATACCCGGAATTATTCATGAATGCATGTACAATTATTTTCATGTGCAGAAAAATTCACTATTCATGTGTATATGCATGCCATATTATGCATGAGCATGAAAATGCTCTTCTAAGCTCTCATTGGTCATTTTTATTTACTATTCTAACCTCCTTGTAGGTAACGGGATGTTACAACTCTCCCTTTTTAAAGAAATTTCGTCCTTGAAATTCTCACCTATTTGCTTGAGCAAGTGGGGATAATGTCTCCTCTGTCTCCCATTTAATTGTGATTAGTAGAATACTTTCTTCCACTTGACTGAAGTCAATGGAATCACTCGGTATGTCAACCACTTATTTAATCATTTTCTTTCTTAACTAGTTCCTTAATACAAGTGTCTAGCTTTACTCACCATTTTCACTTCATCCAACAATACATCTTTGTCTAATTATAATAATATTTCTTAACATACTCACATGTCACACATTATGGATCTGAAACATCCTTTTTATTAGTAACACTAACTCATAATAATTTCATACAGACCAATTCATATCGGGCTTAGTTTATCCTTTTTCTTATCTAATTTGAGCACATCTTGTACTCAATGTGAGCACACCTTGACAAGGTGATACTCTCAGAGACAAGTCTTCTTTTTCACTTCTCATCGGTATTAATACACTTAACTTTCAAATCTTTCTCAGTATATTCCATAACTTCAATGTGATCCACCAAAATTCATTCGTCTTTCAAAAGCTACTTTATTCTGATTATAGATTCATTCCACTCACTAACAGTATCCCAAATTTGTTATGGCCTTTAACCATTCTTTTAGCCCTTCTTCATTACAATGTTGACTCTTTTTGTCATATAATGCCTCATATAGTATTCTAATGGTATCACCAAGATAATGATTGTTATGCCTGCAATCAATTTCAACTATACATTAATCTCATATTCCTATAAACTCCAGAAATTATAAGCTTTAAGTAAGTCTCCAACAGTCAAGACTATTGGTAACTTAAACATATAATTACTTAGTTCTACATTCTTAGCCATCAAATGCCCTTTCGATGCATTCCTACTAGGATATATAGCTTTGATTGTTTGTTGTGTTTTCTCTAACGATCTCCTTATCGAGTACACATACTTCTTAATTCCATCATAAAGTATTATTAACCCGAAAGTTGGATTCGTTTCCAATTCCTCGATAAGATTCACAATTTCTAAATCCTCATTTTGAGCTCTGCTAATCCCTTTTTGCAAAACTGATTTTAAATTTCAATAGCTAATAATACTTCCTTTTTGTTCCTTTTTAGTTCGACATTTTACACTCTTTATCGTACTAGATTTGATAACCTCAAAATCCAAAATTGTGATACTTTGCTATTGAATTTTCTATTCAATATATTTGATTGCAACACTTGCTTTAATGAGAAATGCTCATTTGCACAATCCTTTTAATCTTTTTCAATTCATTAATTACCCCAATCTTTATTGATCTGTGTATTCATATATATATATATATATCCAAAATGTTTCTGTACAATAATGTCTCCAAGTTTTCAAAACAATCACTTTTATAACAGATTCCAAACCATATACCAAAATTCAGCTTATGAGGCTATAATTGTCTATATGTATACAAACTCACTTTATTTTTCTGCATTAGATCATATCCTAATCTTTGGTGTAAAACATCATTGCATGCTACAAAATCTCCAATTCCTAATGATACTATTATCATTGGTGTTATAATTCCTCAAAAATTCTATTTACATTCATCACTCATATGATTTACATGCTTTTCCTTAGACATTTCTATCAAAGGCTAAGATCTTTAAAAACTCCTCAACAACTTCTGGTAGTGTCCAATATATATAGCTTGTTCTAAAGAACTCCAGGTCTCTTATCATTTCATTGGAGTTTCTCACTTCATTATTTCAGTACACTCCAATTATCCTCTGTGATCATCGTCACTAATTGATCTAATTGTGCTTGGATCACTTTAATCTTTAATATTATAACACTGTCGGGGGTATTGTAAACTCTAACAAATATGACCCTAATTTCTTTGTGCCCATGATTTATTCTCTTAATTCTTTTAGTATCTAATTCCTCAATGACGTAATATTATCTCATGTTATTTTCAATTTCTCAATTAACTTATCTTTCTCGAATAATTTTCTCCATTCATTAAAGTTCCTAAGATTTCACATTGACTTATTCCAACGTCTACTCATTCATACCAGTTTCTCCACAAATTTCAATTTATTTGTATACATAACTTCCTGTATTGGTAACACATTCATCAAATATAATTTGTGTCTCCTAAACATATTTACACAGACTATAATGTGGACCTAAGTTCTCCTTACATTAGTGATAGTTTTACCTCAATTTTCCAAAAATCCACTCACATAATCGGATACTTTACCTCAAACAAAATGCATACACTCTCAATAGCATTTTCTACCTCATGTTTAAGTCTCCGCTAGGGATATGACTCCAATATTCACTTTTGATTCATTCCTTATTCATTTATGATTTGTTCTTTCATTGGTCATTCTTAAATTTAATAATCTAGTTTTTTAAACCTATCTCAGTGAAATTCTTCTTTGCAAGAAGATTGCTTGGTACTTTCCTTGAAATTCTTTATAAAATCGTTATCAATCAGCTATTTTCCATTATTACTTATTATTCATTCTTGGCACCTTAAGAATATCAATTTCAACTTTTCATAATGTCTTAATAAGATCAATTTATGCCATAACTTATATGATTAGAACATCCTTTATAATAAGGCTCAGTAAGGTATTAAGCAAATTGATTTAATCCAGTACTTTGGCATATACCACCACAACCATTACATCTTATCTAGAAATGTATTTATTTTAATTAACAATTAATAGCATATGCTAAAGATACCATAATCTTATTTGATTCTGGCCAACACTTCTCTTTTTGCACCTGTCCTTGATCGTAGGGATCATGTCATGATCGTGGCCTTCTTCTTTTTCCTCGAATTCATCATATACAGTAACATCTTTAACAATCTCAATTCATTCCCAATTGATCACTATAGGCATTTTCACATCTTACTTTAACTCATCTTAGACTTTGAACTAGAGGAACTATGACCAACAATATTCAATAAGTCATAGATTGCTTCTTATATTATCCCCACACATATAATACATATATGCTCAGTATTCTCACTTGTCATAGTGTTCCTATTATCAGATGTGCACTCACAATGGTATATCAACTTAACCTTGACAACTTTTTTATGTATCGCTATCATCATCTCACCTTCCAATTACCATATATCATCTTACATTCCTATATTCACAATCAACTAGGAATCATAGATACATAATCATCCTAAAATTCTGATCTCAATTTTACAAACATATTCTTATACTAAATCATAACTCTTATCACATTTATCCGACATTCATTTCAAGTCCAAGTTTGACCTCTCTAGGTCATTAAAAAATTTTAATTTCTTTCAACATGGCTTATACACATTCATCTCATCATTTCCACTTATATCCTTATTTTCCTCAAACAGTACACGACAATATATTCATATATATATCACATTCAAGAGTATTCCATCATAGTATAATATTGATATCATGTTTAATGATACAACCACACATAAAAATGTAGTGAATCTTTATCTATCATATAGAACCAGATATTGTTTCTCGTTTCTAAATATCCACAAACTTTCTTTTTCTCACATTATGATAGATCATCATTCTCTTCACTATTTCTATCCGCTTAAAATCTTAACAAATGCTCATGTTTGTGACTCATACCAATGTGACTCAGACTAGGGATTAGTTGCTACTGTCTGCTATGACCTGACTTAAATGCCTGTAACTTAACACATATTTCAAAATGCCTATATAAGATAGTACTTCTGGGCTCTGATACCACACAAATGTAGCATCCCACTCCTACAAGACCCAATCCCAACATCGATGGGTGATATCCAAGTTCGTGCCCTGTGAGGGTGGCTAGCTAAAGCACTCAATCATCTAAAAATTGGTATAAAATTTTATTTTTGAATATAATCAAATGCTGTTTATAAATGATATCCTGGTATATTTTAAGAATAAGCATGATGATGTTGAGCATCTGTAGGTTATGGTACAAACACTATTGGAAAAGAAGTTGTATGCTAAGCTGAGTAACTGTGATTTCTGGCTTCAGGAGGTGTATTTTTTTATGACATGTTGTTTCTTCATAAGGGATTATAGTCGATCCTAGTAAGATTGAAGCAATTGTTAACTAGAAGCCATTGCAGAGTGTGACAAAAGTTAGAAGTTTTTTGGGTTTACAGGGTTACTATTTGCAATTTGTGAAGGGATTTGATAGTTGTGATTTGCATCATATTTTAGGGTTTAATTTGTTATATATCAAGTGTTAAATTAAGTGTTTAGTGTGTATTTAGGTTAGTATTGTGTTAATTTATATGTTTGAGTGTCTTTATGGGTTAGCATAAGTCTTTGTCATAGGCCATGATCATGACAAAGAGGTTAGAAGCTAGCTATGATTGTGGTAGGCAGGGACACAATAGTGGCCTATGTTAGGCAGACGAGCAAATAAGAGAAAAAAATCAGATTTAGAGGAATTTTTCGGACTATTTTAAACCCGAATAAACTCTAGGGCTACCAAGGTATAAAAAGAACAAGAAGAAAGAGAGTGCTCTTTGCAGCAGCCAATTTTTGAAATCCTATAGAGATTATCGAGAGATTTGAGGAAGGAGAGAAAGGAAAAGAGACACGAAGAAGAAGTTTGACGCGAAGTACTTCCTGGAACAGGAGGTTTCCCACCTTTTTTATCTCCATGATCATCCATTTGGAGTTATTTCGGGTTCATTTTGTTCTTACAATTATATAGAATTTGAGACAGACATAGATGATAGATTGTTGAGTGTTGAGGATATTGTCTGAACTCACTTTCAAGATTTCGTTCTTGATATTAATGAAATTTCATTTCTTACAATTTTATTGAGTTATTTGTGATTCAATTTCTGTTCTTAATAATCCGCTAATAAAATGTGGGGGTGAACCGAATAAATATCATCAAATTGGGCCAATGAGAGTTAATGTAGCATCCCACTCTCGTAAGTCCCGAACCTGACATCGATGGGTGATATCCGAGTCCATGCCCCGTGAGGATGGCATGCTAGAGCAGTCAATCCTCTAAAAATTGGTATAATTTTTTATTTGAATATAATCAAATATGTAGAAAGCAGTAATCAATTTAGGCTCACTTTCTTCCATAACATTTTCAATCATAGTAAATACAAACATTAGAATTTCAATAGCTATTTGAGCCCATCAAAAATACAAAATACTATTTCACAGAAATTGCGGAATACAAATTTATACAAGGATAGGATAAAACTAATGCAGACGCGTACTGATCCCGACTTCTATCTTTCCCTTGCATGCGGTAATTATACTCCCGTTTGCCTAACGGGGTATTCTTCTGAGTCCTGAAAAATATTTGCAAATTTTGGGTGAGTTTTGTGAACTCATTGAGTGACAATCATCAATGGCTCACCCAGTCACATAACACCTAATTCACATTTCAGATTATTTCACATTTCACATTCAATTTCGCACTTCACATTCAATATACTTAATCATTCCTTTTATGTATATGCAGTGCACATGAGACTCACATTCCATTTGTTATTTTGTTGTGATGAAGTGCCTAAACTGTCCTATATAAGTCTCATTACAGAAAGGGTAAGGTGCTTGCCACGATCATGACATGAAGGTCCACAATCGTGCCCTGCGTTGGGCTGAAGCAAAAACTCAATTTTTGGGTTATTTTTTGGACCGTTTTGACCCTAAGTTTGACCTATGGCTGCTATAGAATAAATAGCACACTATAAGACAGCCGCCAATAGTCATTAGAGAATGAAAAGACTTAGGAAAAGATGTGAGATTCCATCATTCCCTAGAGAAGTCAAGAGATCGAGAAAGGAGACAAAGGAAGAGAAATGAGGAGATGAGCTAGACATGAAGTACTTCTCAAAAAAAGTGGTTTCCTGCCATTGCCGTTTTCAAGATTTCATTCCCGATAGCATTTCCCTTTATTTTAGTTTTATTTATGCATAGAATTGAAATAGGTGTTGAGATTTATTGCATTGAATATTGAGTCGAGTTTATACTCACCTTTGGATGTTAATTTTTGAGATCATTGAAATTCAATTGATTTTGTTTTCTACTGCTTGCTTGTGATTCAATTCTATGCTTAATAATTCAGTAATAAACTGAGAGGGTGAGCTGGCTAAAAATCATTGATTTGGGCTAATGAGAGTTAGGTGAATCAGTAGGTAGGGAATTGGATCAAACTAGTTGAATCATATGACAAGAGATCAAGCATAGATTCCCAGTAGGTTAATAGACAACTTAGAACTAATTTAGGTTTTGGACCAAATGTTGATCGAGAGATCGTAATTTCCATAATTTGATTTAGGGTTTATTAAGTAGGGTTAAGAATTATAACTCAAGAGAGAGTAATTCACGCTAGGATCGTCTAGACCCATCAAGTTAGTGGTTATATAATTTGTTAGGTTTCATTTAATTTTGAACTAAATCCCCTTTCTCTCCCTTGGTTATTCCTAGGTTGATTTCAGGTTAGGTGTGAGTTACTACTTTGTTTATTCTTATTGCAGTTTAATTTCTTAAATTTGATTATCAATTGATTTAATTTCTACAATAGTTATTTAATTTGGTTAGTTGCAAACTTAGCTGCCTTAACCTTTAGGATTAGTTTCCTTCAATGTGAGATGTACACCTTAGGTACTATGCGAATGACCCATGTACTTACTACCATTGCGAAGGTTATTAATAGTGAAACTTAATGCATGCAACCTTGAGCGAACAAAGTTTTTAGCTCGATTGCCAGGGAAGGCAATTTGGTTATGTAGTTTAAGGCACTAAGATAGTTTTAATCTTTGTTTTGTTTTTTATTATTTTGACGTAGGATCGTGCTGTTGTATGAACACAAGGATCACGAGGGGTTCGAATCGCACAGTAAAGGCCTTAGATATAGACATCACATGTTTAGAACAAACTCTTAGGAATGCTTGGCGAGAAGAAGAAAAAGAACTTGGCGAAGTACAAATGGCCGAAGAATTCCAAAGAAACATGGATCAAGAAGTCAACCCTGGAAGGCAGCAACAGAGGACATTTATGGATTTTGTGAGACCACGGTTCAATCCCACTAATCAAGGAGTGGTTAGACCACCTGTTCAAGCAGTCTCCTTTGAAATTGAACCCGCCCTCTTGAATATGCTTCAGCAGAATGTCTAATTATATGGTTTGGCAAAATGAAGACCCCAATGCTCAAATGGTGAGTTTTCTTGAGTTCTGTGACACTTTCTGGTATCACTAGATGTCGAAAGATGTAGTGAGAATTAGGCTGTTTGCTTTCACACTTAAAGACAAAGCAAAGGCTTGGTATTATTCTCTGAGCCCCGCTAACATTACAACGTGGGAATAGCTGGTGCGTGCCTTTTAGATAAATACTTCCCTTTGACAAAGACCACCAAGATAATAAAGGAAATATCAATTTCCAACAAGGAGACGGGGAATCTATTTATGAACCGTGTGAGTGTTAAAAGGACTTGCAGAGGAGATGCCAACATTTTATGTAATAGGAGTTATTGGAGTTAACCCACCTACCAAAGGCACCATTGATGCGGCATCGGGAGTACCGTTAATGAGAAAGATGGTTGATGAAGCAGAGGAGCTACAGATGAGATGGCCAACAATAGTTGTTTGTGGGCCAGTGAACGTAATAGGAAACCTACTAGTTTTAAGGAGCAAAAAGGAGTTGTTGCAATCAATTAAATGACAGAGATGCAAGCTAAGATCGACAACTTAATGCGACAACTCAATAACATAAAGGCGTTGTTCCGCATGCTTCGTCTTTCAGTTTTGCCCTTGGAGGTCGAATAAAAAATTTAATTTTAAGGGTTGCAATACAGGATGCAACCTCGGGTCATCTCACTTAACTGGAACCTAATGCAATGGGTCTAATCCAGCCTAAATGTCATGAAATGCAACTAAATTGGTTAGGAACGGGGTTTGGTTCTTTAGAAAATTAACAAAATTAAACTAAGTTAAAAGGAAATGTGTAAAAAGATGTTTTTGTATGTTTGGGAATAAGAAATTGAAAGTTAAAACAATGATCAAATTTGATAAAATCCTCTTGAAAAATGTGCTTTGGCTATCATGGTTCAAAACAAATCTTTTGTGGGAGTAAAAATCACTAAGTTTCAAAATGAATAACCTTAAACAACCCTTTAAGTCCAAAGTTTTAATCAATGAACTCCATTTCTTAAAACCTTGTTAAATGCATCTTAGTGAGTGCAAGAGTGAGTTAATGCAAATGGTCAATTTAGTGACCAAGCATCATCTCATTATCAAACACAACTAGGTAGATAAAAGAGAATTATCAAAATAACAAAATGACATATATGAGACTTCATATATTCAAGC
>JAOSBN010069324.1:0-13252 GCA_027563595.1 Erythroxylum suave | reverse complement strand
TAGAAAATAATTGTGACAATGTGCTTATCCTCGATCGGAAGAGACTCACTTCGAAAAAGATCACCGATTGTCTTCTAACTCACAATTTTCTTCCAAAGACACGTGTAAGTACATCACCTATTGTCTTCTAGCTCACAATTTTCTACCAAAGTCACGCGTTGTTATACTTTTATAACTTTTTAACGAAAGACAAGTAAAAAGAAGCTAAAGTATTCGACTACTTTTCAATTTGAAAGAATTGTAAAAGGATATAGTGTTGTTCTCTTTCATATCCATGACTTACTCTGAGTTTGAATTGATATTGCAAGATCTCTACCAAGTTAAGTTGAGGCAACTTGGATATCTCACGATGGTTAATTACACTTATTAAATAGCTTTGGTTAAGTCAATGAAAAGCTATAAAAACACAATTTTTAAGTCAGTGAAGAGCTATAAAAACACAATTGGCATTCAAAATATTTTAAAATAATAAATTTAAAAATGTTTAAACTTAACTAAAATTTTAAAGTTGAAAGATCTTATGAGTAAAAAATAAAATTCATTATTGATAATGTGATTAAAATTTAGTTATAATTTAATAATTAACACGAGTTAAGTCCCTTAAACAAATTCTTTGATATAAAGAATCCAAAATTACTTATTCATTTGAATGGTAAGATTAGCTTAATCATTGTTGATGAAGAGTGGTAATGCATAGTTGGAGGGTTTAAAATAAATATGGAAATATTCTCAACTATAGATATGATATGGAGATAGAGATAAATCTCTAAAGAAGAAGTACAATTCCAAAAATTTTACCTATAAAACATGTTTAAATCTCTTCCAACCCCCTCAACAAAAAACTTCTTGGTAATGCAAGTTTCATTCTTTAACACATTTTTCAAGACTTCTTTTATTTTTTTGGATGGGTGCAAAATAATTTTTTATAATGGATAGATTAAAGGACATCCAAACTAATATTATATGTAAGTTATGTATCCAATTCCATGAGAAAACAAATCATCTGTTTCACACATGTTGATTCTCAACAACTTTTTTATAGCCAAATTCTATGTTTATGTAAACTATCTTACTTTGGAAGTAGTTGGTCTCAATTCCTCTCTTGGATTGAACAGGTTAGATTCATAATAGAAAGAAATCTTAAAGTTTTTAAGTTTGTTAGTAAGTGTGGAGAGTGAAAATGATACTTTATAGAAGAAGAGAAATATGATAATCTTTCAAAATCTTTTCTAGCCTATCCAACTTCTTACTCAAGCTTCCTTATAAAATAGATTATTCTAACTCAAAACATCTAATTTAACATGAGTCATGACATAGCTACAAATTGGTATATTGTTTAGTTTCATTTTTCATGGTTCTGCAACTTACTCTTTTAATGTTTAGATTTTTTTTTTGGAAATTTGAACTGAATTCATTTATATGCCCTATAAGAGCAACAACAAAATATTAGTATAGAGTTGTGTAAATAAAAGTTATTACAAAAAAACATCAAACTTTTACAACCTATTATCACTTAATCCAGTTAGAAACAAGCTGATAGGTTATTCTAGATTCCATATTCTTTTGAGTGAGTAACTCAGACTTTCAATAACTTTGTGAGCAACAAGAATTTCTCAAATCTAGCAAGAGATCCTGTGAGCTACAACATATTTCTTTGTTTTCAGTTCCTAAACAATCTTTGATTCCTTTCACTCCAAATTATGTACACTGAGCAATTCAGGCTTAAGCTAAGACTTTTTTTTTCTTTCCCCATTCTTTTATATTGTTTCTCATCCCACACTAGAATGTTATCCTAATAAGAAAATGGAAAGATCATGTTCATATTATGTTGGATTTTGGTCTAGATGGTGTCTATGTAGCTACACTGAAAAAAATGTTTTATAGTTTCAAGTTCGAGACAACATAAGGTACAAATGTGGACTGTGGATCCCTTTATTCTATCTTTGATTTTTAATCTCCTTCTAGTAGCCAACTAGGTAATAAAGCAAGCTTTGGCCATCAAGAAGCCTTTCCAAATAATGTTATACCATTGAACGGTTAGATTTTGAGGTTTGAGGGCTTTTAAACAGGTAGAGTTAGTGGATTCACCATTTTTGTTGATTGTCCAGGTTGTTTTATCCTTTCTTATGGGGTTAGGAAGATAACTAGGGAAGTGGTTCTACAATCTATCAAAAACCCTACTAGTTGTTGACCAATAATTATGTTCAATAACTTTCATAACTCGATCCTGAATTGAAATTTTAGTTAAAGTGTTGAAACATCCTCTCTCAAGATTATAGGACTTTGAATAAGCCAATTATCAAACTAGAACTAGGAATTTTCACCATTTTCTATGTAAATTTTGATAAAGAGGTAATTAGCCTACCTTTTCCTGGGCATTTATATAAAAGGCCACGAATGTTCTTTCTTTTCCCTATTTGCTAGAAACTGGATTCTTTCAAGTAATACTCATTAGTCCATTGTCTCCAAAGTTCCTCTTTATTATTGAATATTCTTCAAATTCTCTTAGCCATCAAGATAGTCTTGGATCATTTGGAGAGAAACAAATCTTAGTCCTCCCTCTTGCTTTCTCTTACATAGTTGCTCCCATTTGATTTTTCCCCTTTGGTTATCTACCTTTCCAAACCATAAGAAGTTCCTGATGCATTTCTCCATCTCCTAGTTAATCTTCTTGGGTAAAAATAGTTAAGTACTCTAATGGGTGTGAAGATTTTTTAGTATTGAAAGGGCAAGCTGAACTTAACCAACTTGTGACAAAACTTTATTCTGCCATTAATTTTCCTCTTAAATTTCCCCAAAAGCACTAGACAGTCATAGAATCTTCGCTTCTTAGAGGAGATTAGGACTCCAAGATATTTGAAAGCCAAGTAGTTGTCATTCAAACCAATGAGGTACCTAAATGTGTTAGTGTTAATGACATCAAAAGAGAAATAAACCTTATTCTTCTGTATGTTAACTCTTAATCCAGAGGTCCTGCAAAATAATTTTAGAAATTTATGTAATAAAGAATTAGACAGTTGGTCAGGTCCACAGCATATCATTAAGGCATCTACAAAGTTTAAGTGGGTGAGGCACATCTCCTGACATTTGTAGTGGAATATGAAGTTAAAGGATATTGATGTGTTCAACCTAATTATCCTAGTGAGTATTTCCATAGAGATGGCAAATAAATAAGGAGAGAATGGGTCTCCCTACCTTGCACCTTTAGCACCTTTGAATTGTTTGTTTAAAGAACCATTAATAAGCTCACTATAGCATGACATAAAATACAGGTTGTTATTGTGTAGACATGACATGGGTGTTGATTCAAATAATAGTGGCTTACCCAAATAAAGAAAATTGGAAGTCTTTATAGTTAATATGTTGAAAAGAATGACAAGGAGATGGTTCTCTCTTAAGGGATAAATTAACTAAAATAAGGGATAACCAAGGAAGCCATACAAAACATAAATATGGTCAAAAATTAAGTCTCATACGAGATGTAGAAGTTAACAAAACATACCAAAATTGTTCAACTTTTGTTCTTTTAAAACCACATCTTCCAACAATTGCTCTAAATATGGATATGGTTACCCTTTAAAATGGATACAATCGTAAAACAACTAACACAAATGAATAATATATGTTACTATTTCCTTTAAAGTGAATTCTTTATAAATCTCACATTATTTGTTAGCTAACTATTATCATTGATTTTCCTTATAATCAAACACTAGCATCATCAAACATAATCAATTAACATCAAAAAATAACAACATCTCTGTAAAAATTTCATTAAGATATAGAGTCTAAAGAAGTCGAGAAGTACGTAGTTTTACCCTTGACTAGTAGAGAGGTTTTTTCTGATAGACCCATATGGAAAGAAAAAAGAAAAAAGAAAAAAAATTGAGAATTATTTGAAGAAAACAAAAGCCAAAAATATAAATAGATAACTACATAAAATAACAATAAATTTAAAATACAAAAGGATAAAGAAATAATAATAATAAAATAAAGATAATAATAAATAATAAAATAAAGATAAAAAAGTAAAGAATTAGAATAAATGATGAAATAAGTAAATAAATAAATAAGAAAGAAGACAAATAAATAAAAAATAACAATTGAAAAAACTTAACTAAAATGACTCAGGGAGAAGTACTACAGATAAAAGTGTTTAAGCTAAATACAAGACACAAAAATTGAAAGAAAAAAGTTTAAAAGATGTATGAAAAAGAGAAGGACCTCTTTACGTAAAATCCTTTACTTGTATCCTAGTTTGCTAAAATTTCCAATTAAGGGTTAGGTCGTCAGTAACCTATACCAAAGGCATATTATTCCTGATCATTTACCTGAAGTTCTTCTTAGGTCTTCCTATTTTGTTCTTATGGTCCCTAAGTACAATCTTCTTGCATCTTCTCACTAGAGCGCGAAGATGTATTTTCTTAACATGTTCGAACTACCTAAGTCTTGTATCTCTTAATTTACAATCAATGTTAACCACCCTCAATTTATCTCTTACCATTACACTTCCGACCTTATCACTTCTTGTAAAGTTACATATCCAATGTAGCATTCTCATCTTTTTTGTAACACCCACAGACCCTCTAGAAGAATATGCAGATATTACCTAAGACACGACTTAAAACATATCAAAATAATAGAAAGTGTAGTCAGAATTCAAGCAACCAATTATTGTATTTCCATGCATATTGGACTTTAAACAGAATTTAAACTGTAAGGATATATGTTATATATCTAAATAATTAGTTTTGGCGCATTATTTATTAATTAGACATACAAGATATTAATTGTAGCAGGATTTAAAAAGATGTGGAAGAATCCTATGCAAAATGGAAATCTACTCTCTGAGAAACTTGTGGTATATCACGTTGGTGTTTAAGATGTATATTGCTAGATTTTTGGATAAAAGATAAAGGCTTTTGGTGTATCCTACATGGGAGTCTTGCAATTTAATGTGCGGTGGGCGTTAAAGTGAATCGTGTGTTTGTGAGTATCATGGAAGGCACTCACGTTATGGCATAAATGGAAAGCTTATGATGGTGAATATTTATGTTAGATAGAAAATCTTCTCTGGAAAAGTGAAAGACCATTGACATCATTATTTTACGCAAAATTCAATGAATCAATAAATGAGTTCTTGTTGCCTATACCATGATCATTCAATGAAGCAATAAATGAGTTCTTGTTGCCCGCATCATGATCACGTCAACCTAAAGAAGCAGCTTATGCGAAGTTGGACAAAAAATGAAGCAGTGGGCGTTAGATAAGAAACGAAGCAGTGGGCATTGGCTTGTTATTTTTCATACTTGTTCTTCTTGGTTCTGTGCGTGATTATTTTGCTAAATCGTGTTTGGTTGGCTGCATATGGTATGTGGCTTCGCGTTGGTGTTTATGTGAATCAGCCCATTATTATTGCGACGACTTCCAAATTTATTTAAGTGGAGTTGAACCTTTCGAAAAGTTGTTCTTCTCTTTTATCTCAAGTATATTGTTTTGTTCTTAGTTGATTGATCACTTGAGTTATTTGTTTATTGTTCTTTCGTTAAAAGATTGATTGAGAAAATCCTTTGTCAAGGTTAGTACAAGGCAGTCGTACTATTGGCTGTGAAATTCTTTCATGGAAGTGAAGTTGAGAGATCGTGTCAAGGGTTAAGTGGTGTCAGCTCAGTAAAGTCTTGAGTAAATCTGTAGTACTTCGGTGAAAGTTATTAAGCTGGGTGAGGGCCCTGCAGACATAGACAAGGAGTGTTGAACTACGTTACCAAATTTCTGGTGTTATTTGTTATTTTGCTTTTGGTTGTTTTTGTTTTCGTTTGTGCTAGAGATGTCCATGGTAAAATTTGAAAGTTTGCGAAACTACTATCCCCTTTGGTTTTTCAATTGATATCAGAGCAAGGTCACCGATTCAGAACTTGGTATCAAGTTGGTGCAGGTCCTAGTTTCGCGAACATGGCTACTAGAAAGGGCACTCAGAAACTCACAAGCAATGCACACAATTTTTAATGCTGTTGATGAAGGATGCTTCTCAATGATATCGGCCTATAAGTCGGCTAAAAAAGAGTGGGATACGTTGCAAACTATTCATGAAGGGTCCAAATTTGTGATAGCGTTAAGACTACAGATGTTAGCTGTGAGGTTTGAAGAACTAAAGATAGATGAAAATGAAACCATTGGGGACTTTCATGAAAGGTTACGAGATATAGCAAATCAAGCGCATCAACTCGAAAAGACATATTCCGATTAGACACTGAGATCACTGCCTCTAAAATTTAATTAGAAAATTGCAGCAATAGAAGAAGCCCACGACATTAATGATCTGTCATTGGACAAGGTAATCAGAATTCTTACAAATTTTGAAATGAATCTTTTAAGGGGTAAACAAGACGGAAGCAAAGGATTGGCATTACAGGTTAAAACTCAAAAAGGTGAAAGAAAGGTGAAGAAATCTAAATGTCATGAGTGTCAAGGTTTTGTACACATTCAAGCCGAATGTGCTAATACTTTGAAGAAGAGAAAAGGAAAATCCTTTATTAACACTTGGAGTAAGAATGAATCGGAGAGTGAATATGGTAGTGAAGAAGAAATCACTAATGATGCTGCATTAGTTGCTTTACACAACAATAGTCCAGTTATTTTTTTAAAAGTAACCAAGAAGGAAGGAATTGAAGATGAAAAAGTGAGAAAAACAGAAAATTTTGGGAAAAATTCAAATGATTCAAATCAAAGCTCGATTTCAGATTATGACAGTGATGAAAGTGGTTCAAGTGATAAAAAAGAGAACATTTACGAGGCTTACGAATTAATGTATGAAAAATGGGTGAAAAATGTAGAAAGAATGAAAGGTTGAAGAAAGAGAATCTCTCCATGAAGAACACCATCCAAGAGTTAGAAAAGAAATTGAAGTTGATGTCAGATGACCTTGGTGAAGCTAGAATGAAATTGGTAAGTACTGAAAAGGGATTGAGAATGTTGAATGGAGGCACAGAAAAACTAGAAAAGTTAATGGAAATTGGTAAGGTTAAAGGGGATCTTCAAGGCATTGGTTACAAAGGTGAGTGCTCTAAAGTGAATGAGAAGAAAGATGACATATCTAGATCTGTCCAAGAAGAAACTTCGAGGAAGAATCAAAGATTTGTACCCATGTGTCATTTTTGTAGAGTCCTCAGGCACATAAGGCTGAGATGCTAAAGATGCTACAAATGTTGTTTCAAAGAAGCCAAAATTGAAGGACCCTATATCCCTCATATAAATTTCAAAATCAACCTTCAGTACCGAAATCCACTTAGGTTAGAAAGGGTCAAGGACAAGCACAAAGATGGAGTGAAGGAAAAATAAGAAAGTGTGTAGATTCACAGTTAGTTACTTCTTTTGAAGCAACTATTCAAACTGAGGATAAGTCAGTTACTTTAGATAAAGAAATCAATCAGACAGTTGATGACTGAGATAATATAATGAGAAATAATCCCAGGTTTGAATTTCTTATAGGAGCACCAAGACCGTGTGCTTTACATTTTTGAAGTATAGTTTGTTGTTATTTATTTAAAAACAATAAAAAAGGAAAAGAAAAGTAAAAAAATTGTTTTCTTTAGTTCTTCTTTAGTTTTTTTTGTTGCAATTGTCATCTCATCTTTTAGTAGTTTGCATTGTGACTTCTATTTGGCTCCACCGAAGACTCTTCAGCTCTCTCATTAGTGTGGGTCTCTCTCTCACTACACTAGCAACACTCTTCTTTATTTGCTTGGGTTTATGAATTTGATCAGTCTTTTGAAGATGGAATTGAAGTAAGTAATGATATGTTGGCATGTGTATTGACTGACGGTGAATTGTCATCTTGGCATGCTTATGATTTTTCCGTTGCACCTATTGTTGATTCTTATGATTATTCTTGGTTTTGACAATGTTTTGTCCCAAGGGGAAGACATCAGATTGTTTTTGGTGAATGTTCCATTCAGGGGAGATTTCAAGATATGTGTGACTATTCGTTTTGCATTTTGGCATCTTTTTATCCCAAGGGAGAGAAATCTGGATAATTGTGATGTTCTTTAGAACTTGATATTTGATTAAGGGGGAGTAGTTGTCATATGAATTGTGAATTTGATACTTATATGTCCAATTATGTTATTTAGGGGGAGTTTCATATTTTTGACAAACAATGCCAAAAGGGGGAGATTGTTAGGATATATGTTATATATCTAAATAATTAGTTTTGGCATTATTTATTAATTGGACATATAAGTTATTAACTGTAGCAGGATTTGAAAAGATGTGGAAGAATCCTATGCAAAATGGAAATCTACTCTCTGAGAAACTTGTGGTATATCACGTTGGTGTTTAAGATGTATATTGCTGGATTTTTGGATAAAAGATAAGGGCTTTTGGTGTATCCTGCATGGGAGTGTTGCAATTTAATGTGCAGTGGGAGTTAAAGTGAATTGTGTGTTTGTGAGTTTCATAGAAGGCACTCACGTTATAGCATAAATGGAAAGATTATAAAGGTGAATATTTATATTAGATAGAAAATCTTCTCTGAAAAAGTGAAAGACCATTGACATCATTCTTTTATGCAAAATTCAATGAAGCAATAAATGAGTTCTTGTTGCCTGCATCATGATCATTCAATGAAGCAATAAATGAGTTCTTGTTGCCAGCATCATGATCACGTCAACCTAAAGAAGCAGCTTATATGAAGTTGGACAAGAAACGAAGTAATGGGCATTAGATAAGAAACAAAGTAGTGGACATTAGCTTGTTATTTTTCATACTTGTTCTTCTTGGGTCTGTGTGTGATTATTTTGTTGAATCGTGTTTGGCTGGTTGCATATGGTCTGTGGATTTGTGTTGGTGTCTATATGAATCAGCCCATTATTGTTGTGACGACTTTCAGATTTATTTCAGTGGAGCTGAACCTTTCAGAAACTTGTTCTTCTCTTTTATCTCAAGTATATTGTTTTGTTCTTAGTTGATTGATCACTTGATTCGTTTATTGTTCTTTCATAAGAAGATTGATTCAGAAAATCCTCTGTTGAGGTTAGTACGAGGCAGTCGTACTATTGGATGTGAAATTTTTTCACAGGAAGTGAGGTTGAGAGATAGTGTCAAGGGTTAAGTGGTGTCGGCTCAGTAAAGCCTTGAGTAAATCTATTGTACTTCGATGAAAGTTATTAAGCTTGGTGAGGGCCCCGCAAACGTAGGCAAGGAATGCCGAACTATGTTACTAAATTTCTGGTGTTATTTGTTATTTGTTATTTGCTTTTGATTGTTTTTGTTTTCATTTGTGCTAGAGATGTCCACAGTAAAATTAGAAAGTTTGCGAAACTACTATTCCCTTCTGTTTTTCATAAACAATTCATCGAATTCATTCGAATACATGTGTCAAGTCGTCCTGAATTAAGGTTATTACATCACAAATCCTTAAATGAAACGGTACACATCTGAAATTCAAATATACTCTGGATTACAATATTTATAAGTGTTTAACAAAAACATCATGTCTCATATTAAATATACAATCCAAATATATATTTTAAAAAAAACACAATCTTCTGGCCATTGCGGTTGTTATTGTCCCAGTCTTCAAACCCTCATATTTGAACTTACATGGGGCAAAACCACTGTGCTAAGCATAAAGCTTAGTGGCGAATAACTAAATCATACATAAACTGGCAACTATTTCACCAAAATAAAATCTATCACTAGAGAACATTTCTCATGTTAATTCCAATCATGTAAGTATCATAACAAATTTCACAGATGTCAGAACTGATTATCAGAATAGGGTATAAACCCTTCAGATCAGAATAAGATTTGTATCAATTCAGAGTTTATCTTATATCAAATTTAAGTCTCAAATCAAGATTTTGTTTATATCAGAACTGAACATGTATCATAATAAAAAACAAGTTAGACTGCCAATCCTTTATACAGAAGTCGGTAATTGGACTAATACAGGAGATACCATGATCAGTATCACAAAACAGGAGAGACTTGTGTCTCAATATCAGGAGATACCAAGGTGTCAATATCAGGAGAGACGTATGTCTCAAATACCAAAGTATCATTATCAGGAGACACCGAAGTGTCAACACTTTAAATATGTCCAGGAGCAGCTGTAGACCCTTTTAGACATGCCTATTTACCCACGACTAAGACTTAACAGTTTTAAAACAAAACAAGTTCGTTTCAACATAATGGTGTTGCTAAATGATGTAATCCCACATTAATGGAAATGGTTAGGAGTATGATGAGTTACTCTTCTATACCAATTTCATTGTGGGGTGAAGCCTTAAAGACCGCAATGTATAACTTGAACTTAGTTCCTAGTAAGGTAGTTCCAAAAACTTCTTTCGAGTTATGGACTGGTAGGAAACCTAGTTTCAGACATATATATATATGGGGTTATCCAGCGGAGGCAAGAATCTATAACCCACATGAGGAAAAGATTGATTCAAGAACGATATATGGATATTTTATTGGCTATCTAGATAAATCAAAAGGGTACAGGTTTTACTGTCCTAACCATAGTGTAAGAATAGTTGAAACTGGTAATGCTAGATTCTTAGAGAATGATGAAATCAATGGGAGTAGTGAACCAAGAAAGGTAGATATTGAGGAGATAAGAGTGGATATCCCACCACTCTTTTTACCTCAACAAACTATTACTCCTCAACTTGTTGAACAAGTAGAGGCACATGAACAATATAATAGAGATGATTCATTACCACCAGAAAATATTGCAATTGAAAATACTATAAAGCCCCCACAACTCGCACCTTTGAGGAGATCTCAAAGAGAAAGGAGATCTACCATTTCAAATTATTATATGGTGTATCTACAAGAATCTGACTTTGATATTGGGATGAGGAAGGATCCGGTTTCATTTTCACAAGCATGGAAAGTGATGATTCTAGTAAATGGATGGAAGCTATGAATAAAGAGTTGAATTCTATGGCCCTTAACGGTGTCTGGGATCTCATCAAATTGCCTGATAATTGTAAACCCATCGGCTGTAAATGGGTTTTTAAAACAAAGCATGACACTAAAGGCAATATTGAACGATTTAAGTCCAGAATTGCGGCCAAAGGATTCACTCAAAAGGAGGGTATAGATTATAGAGATACCCTCTCTCTAGTTTCCAAGAAGGATTTGCTTAGAATCATCCTAGCACTTATAGCTTATTTTGATTTAGAGCTGCATCAAATGAATGTAAAAACTATATTTTTAAATGGGAATTTGGAACAAGATATTTATATCGTACAACCTAAGGGGTGCACAAAGAAAGGTACTGAACACCTAGTTTGCAAATTAAAGAAATCCATTTACGGTCTTAAATAAGCTTCCAGACAATGGTATATTAAGTTCAATGATATCATTACATCTTTCGGATTTAAGGAAAACGTTGTTGATTAGTGCATATATCTAAAAGTTAATGGAAGAAAGTTTATATTTTTGATACTGTATGTGGATGATATTTTACTCGCTATCAGTGATCTTGGTTTATTACATGAAACCAAGGCATATCTCTCTAAAAATTTTCAGATGGTTGATATGGGTGAGGCAAACTATGTTATTGGCATCGAGATCTTTAGGGATCGATCTCGAGGAGTTTTAGGTTTATCTCAGAAAGGATGTATTAATCAAATTTTAGAGGGATACAATATGCAGCCATGTTCAGAGGTTATTCCACCTATATTGAAAGGTGACAAATTAAGTAAAGTACAGTGTCCAAGGAATAATATAGAAAGGGAGCAAATGAAGAAAATTCCTTATGCATCAGCTATAGGGAGTTTGATGTATGCTCAAACTTGTACTAGACCGGATATCAACTTTGCTGTTGGTATGTTAGGAAGATATCAAAGTTATCTAGGATTCGAACACTGGAAAGCAGTTATGAGGTACTTACAAGGGACAAAGGGCTATATGCTCACATATAAAAGATAAGAACATTTAGAAGTTGTTGGTTACTCAGATTCTGATTATGGTGATTGTCTCGATAGCTTAAAGTCAACTTTAGGATTTGTCTTTATGCTGCCAAATGGGGCAATATCATGGAAGAGTGAAAAACAATCAATTATCGCTTCATCCACAATAGAAGTCAAATTTTTTGCTTGTTTTGAAGCCTCAAGTCATACTTTATGGTTGCAGAATTTTATACCAGGTCTTCATGTTGTCGACTCTATTGCAAAATCACTGAGAATATATTGTGATAACGTCGCAGCTATTTTCTTTTCTAAGAATGGCAAATTTTCTAGTGGATCGAAACACATATATTTAAAATATTTAGTTGTTAAAGAAAGAGTCCAGAAACAACAAGTGTCAATTGAAAATATTATGATATGGTTGCTAATCCATTAACCAAAGGATTACCTCCAAAGGAAAATTTGGAACATGTTACAAGAATGGGTCTTGTGAGAAATCCATAATTTGTATGATAATGAATGGTGGTTATGTAATTGATAATTTGCGCATTAAAGATTGTTTATGTATATTCTTGTTTTCAAATTATGAGTTCACGTTTGATTATGTGATAAACAAGAATTGTCCTAACAAGACAAATTACAGGGGCTACTATGGCATTCAGGATTGGGTTAGTAAGGGTTATTGATGTGTGGTGCATGGAAGGAAACATGACATTATGGTTATGTAACTTCCATGACTCGCATTGATGATCTAAACTGATTCTATATTATGGCATATGATTTTGAGCATATTGGCTAACTTTGTTGAATCGTGATCATATGCGTCAAACATGTTTTCTAATACATATTTTTATAAATAAGAAGGTGTATATATATATATATATATATATATATAATTTATTGTTTCTTTCTTTTGGTTATAAGAAAAGGAATAAATGATAAATCGACTAGTGATGTTAGTAAAATCAGGAGGCTCTGGTTTAGTTTTAACTTTCAGCTAAAATATCTAGCAATACATGTGAATCACATCGATCTATTTAGCTAACATGGAATGTCACTGTTGAATTAGTGGGACCTGTGGGGTGGATTTCTCTCGAAGAATATTCTAAACTCCTCGAGAACTTTTAGATTTTATTAGGAAATAAATGGCACACGTACCAATTAAAGGTCTTGAAATTAGGTAAACCATAGTCTAATTCGGCCAGTATCATTCCATGACATCTTCAACACTCTTTTGAACATTTGCATGGGGGCATAGTACTTTGTAGTTGTTAATTTGACTTGCAATAAAAAAGACACGGTAATAGTTTTTATTATCTTTTTCTATTGAAATA
>JAOSBN010069303.1:0-13255 GCA_027563595.1 Erythroxylum suave | reverse complement strand
ATTTAATAGTGCCATTATCGATAGTCAACTACTATCATGATATGAAACTCATCATTCCCTTGAAGTAAACTCCTTTAGTCACATGGAGATAAATCGCAACACTATAGTCCAAACCATAATCAAGCGACCAACTTGATTATTTTACTGTGAATCAATTAATTTATATTCTAATAATACAAATGTTTCCCATACGTCTTTATGTTTATGTATATTATTAACAAAAGAATCTTGGTTCATTATGACTAGTTATGTTAAACTTATACAAATAAAACCAAACTCTTTTGTTTTATTAATAATAAGTATTTTCATTACAAACCTGTAACTGGAAGAAGATTAAGTTACATGTAAATACACTTGCTTTCTAGGGCATTATATTTACGTAACTCTAACAATCTCCCACTTGCCCTAAAGCAAGCTTGACATATTCCTCATTCCCATCCCTCCTAGGCAACCCTCAAGACTCTTTTGAGATAATGTCTTTGTGAACGGATCAACAAGGTTTTGCTCTATGGGAATCTTTACCACATTCACCTCCCCACGTTGTATTATCTCCTTTATGAGATGATACTTTCGCTCAATGTGTTTCACATCTTTGTGGTTTTGAGGATCTTTAGAATTAGCCACTATCCTACTATTATCACAATAAAGTGTAATGACATTTTCTGCCTCTTGAACTACCTTCAAATCATTTAGGAACTTATGGAGCTAGATTACTTCCTTTGTTGCTTCACAAGAAACAACATACTCAACCTATATAGTTGAATCAATAATATAAGATTGCTTGACACTTCTCCAGACTATGGCTTCGGTCTAGTGGAAAGAATTGCATACATTAAACTTCCAAATGCTAAAGCATATGGAATGTTACGTATGTGTTCAACCTCCTCTTGAGTTTTAGGTGCTTGTTCCTTTAAAAGTTTGATTCCATGTCTAGTCAGTGTGAAATCCCTCTTGGAATCTTGCATGGCAAACTTATTGAGCATATTCTTAATGTAGGTTAATTGAGACAAAGCTATCTGTTTGTTCTTACGATCCTTTATAAGTTTGATCCCTAGAGCATAGTTATCCTCTCCCAAATCCTTCATTGATAACTGTTCATTTAGCCATTCGTCAACTGTAGATAACATTCCCACATCAGTCCCAATTAGTAGAATGTCATTAACATATAGAATTAGGAAAGTTACCTTGCCTTCTTGTATTCTTTTATAAACACAAGGCTCATCTAGGTTTTGTGTGAATCCATAGGTTTTGATAGACTTATCAAACCTATTGTTCCAAGACCTAGATGCTTCCTTAAGTCCACAAATGGACCTTCGCAACTTGTATACGTTATGCTCATTACCTAGATCAACAAAACCTTCTGGTTGGGCCACATAAATGATCTCCTCGTGATTCTCTTTAAGAAATGCAATCTTGACATCCATTGGTCAGGGCATTATATTTACATGACTCCAACTTAAGAATCCTTCTATGCATTGATTTATAGTTTCTAAACTTTTCTCCTTAAACACTTTGATTGCACTGAGTGAATCCTTTGTAAGGGTGTAAAAAAGTGTGATTTTGATTTCAAAAAGAATATCTATGTTATTTTTATTGATGTTAACTTATGAAGGTTGATTTTAGGATACTTTAAATCTAATTAGATGTTAATTTGATTGATATTATATGATTATTTTGAGTATGGGTGGATAGAGTTAACTTAATAATGGATGAATGTTTTTAAGTTTGATGATTTAGATTATGAATTGCTCAAGAAATAGAAAAAGATTTAAGTGTGGGGATGATTGATAAACAATTAATTGTCTATATTGATATGCCCATATCAATGTGTTTTACCCGTCATTCAAGAGTTTTATAGTATTTTTGGTACTTATCTTACTTCAAGTGTGTTTTTAGGTGATGATTATTTTCAAAGACCATGAGGAAAAAGTTTTAGGTTAAATTATAACATGGAATGGAAGAGTTTAAGAAATTCTGGAGATATATAGTCATATATAGTAATTATGTAAGTCACTGTAAATGTGTTGACCTTAAAAGACACAGTTCTTACCCATGTGTCATTTCACTCCTGTTTATGTTTCCCATGTAAGCTTATATGACCATGCAAAGTCACGTTTGAGGTGTTTCTAAGGTACACAGTAAACTTTATGATCGGGTTAGTACCCGTATATATCTAAAAAACATAACTTGTTGCTATATAAAGATACTTTTTGAAGGCTGAAAAAAGAGGAGGCAATTGGATTCAGAAAGAAGTGAACAAGAGTCATCATAGATACCTAAAAAGGAAGACGAAACATAAAAATGGGTAGCATATTTTCTATCATAATTGAAAGAAGAGAACAATTATAGATTTTGCTCCTAAATCTTTTCTTATTTCCTTGTTGTTATTAAATATTCACGATGATTAGATTTAGATTTTTAGTTATATATATGAATTACTGAATTCCTCTGTTAGGAATTAGTATTAAATTATTAGTTGAAATTTATATTCTTAATTTAATGAATATGATTGTGATTTTTATCATTATATAATCAATTTGGATCGAGATACTGGATTGACTCACTTGTTTTGTGATATCTAGGGAGATCTAGTATTGCAATAGACCTATAAACATCAAATTGACTAACACGGAGGAAGGCTTCAAAAATTAAAATCTAAGAAAAAAGTTATGGCACAAAAAAGAATAAGCTCACAAAGTCCAAAACTTGATGAGCAAGGATTTAGGCAAAAGTGAGAGCATAAGAAAACTTAAAAATAACATTAAATTAGTGAAAGCATGCTTTTAGATAGATGTCAAAAATTGTTAATAAGTAGGTTAGGAAAAAATTACAACCTTCAAAAGGTTTTGTTAGGTTAAAAATTAGGCAACCTAAGAAAATATTATAAAAAAAATGAAAATTAGTTGTAAAAAAATGAAGAAAATCTCTTTCGTGTGTGGAAATAATAACGTATTATGAAGAAATGTTATAAAATCATATTGTAAGTTCTCAACAAGTTTTTAATTTATAAGAGTTCATGATTATTTTTTATGGTCCATTTGAAGGTCAAGTTGCAAGTAGGAAACCCTTTGGATATTGATTGAATCAATAACTCAAAAATTGTCACATCTCATTATCAACAGAACTAGTTTGCATCCTTATCCTTTCTTTGTAATTCAATTGCATAGCATATTGTTCCAATCATTAACCTTGAAATTCAATTTAAAAGACTATCCTTATTTGAATCATTTTGAATATCAACTGTAATACTTAATATCTCAAATAATAGAAATCGTTAACACTACTGTATGAACAATAATTGAACAAGTTTGTTTCACTAAATTTAATGGTTGTAAAAAATTATCGAATATAGATATATTTTACACATGTAACATTTATAAATTATTGGATTTTATTGGATGAATTTTTGGAAGAACTTAAGTGGTTCTAATAGTCCTAAGACTTTAAAGCAGCAAAATGGAAAAAGCAATATCTCTCATTTTCATTAATGACAAATGTCACTTTGAGACATTATATAAATTTATAATCATTTTAATAATCATGATTTGATTTCCTCTATATAAATAGATAGCATAAATGCTAGCATTATTCAATAAAAAGATAACTATGAAAATAGATGATGTCTTTTATTTCTTTATGTTTTATCACTATCAATTCATATGAAAACATTTCAAAATGATTAATCTAATATATGTATATTTACATTCATTTTAGGAATAGCTTAGCTAACTTCCATTCATTTCTATAATAAGAAAAATATAAACATTTATCTAGTTTGATCCTTTCATGTCAAAACCTTAGCCACTTTCCTAGGTATTCTAGCTAATTTTCAAATGCCTAAATAACTTTCTAGGTCTTTCTTTCCAAATATCATATCAAAACTTAGACACTTTTATAGTTATCTTAATTTAGTTTTTTAAAAAAAACTCACTTCTCTAGGAATCCTAATTTGGATATAAATGTTTAGATACCATCCTAGGTTTCTTTTATCATTTTGAGGAAAATTTTAGAAACTTCTTTATGCATCCCAGATTATTTATATAAACTTAGATACCTCTCTAGATATCTTGTCCAATTTTCACTTCCAAACCTTCAATATTTGTCCATGTTCATAAGTGAATATATGGATACCTCTCTAGTTCTCTTATATAAAAACTCTCTTCAATTCAATGTTGGGCGCAACATCTCTGAATTTATAGTACATGGATTGTTAAAGAATAAAATTTAGGTATATTAATGTTTAGACAGTGAAAGGTTTTATTAGGTAAAGTACTAATAAGGGCATTATACAAGGTAAAGAGGACCTAACAAAGAAGATTAGAGATGAAAGAGACGAAGATATATAATGTCTAGCTAGAAATACGAGCCTATAAAAATAATAAAGTATGTCTTGTTGACCAAATTGATGGTACCAAATGAAAAGTTAAAGTTTCATTAATTCGTAATTTAAATTAAAATTTTTGGAATATTGAGTTTCTTCTTGAATTCCCTGGAACTTTTTTGCTTAAGTTCAATTTTGGTGTAATATTTAAGGTTCAAATTAAATTTTTTATTTCATTTTAAACTTTAGGTAAGCCATAAAATCCAAATTATTCAATGGTATGTTTTACTTCCAATTTTTCAACATAAATTTATATTAATATCCCAATTTTTTATCAAAATCTCTAAACAATTTAAAAACTTTTGTGAACCTAAATAATTGTCTAACACCTTCTCTATTTTATAACTAGACTCTTTAACTCATTTTTCTATTTAAGATTCTTATTTCGTTTCCTTAGGTTTTTCTCTATCATTCTTTAATAAGGTATAATGAATCAATTTTAAGTTTTGGTCTCTTTTTGATAGAGAGTGTAAAAAATGCCAATGATACATTTGATTCTCCTATTATACTATATTTCTTAATCGATTCAACAATGTTATAAATGATAAATGTTAATTAGGTTATATTTTTAACATAATTTTTAGAGTATTTGACTTATGTTTGGAAGATTTCTATAGAATTTTGTACATATCATGGCTTTAATTTTGTTGACAAGCTTTGTTTTGGCTCCCTAATTAAGAAGAAATAGACTCAGGCAACTTAAGCAAAGATGAAGAAGTGTTGGCATAAATTTGGATAAATACAAATTGAACATGGTCCTATGTTTACAACATAGTTTGAAAAAAAGATCGTGTTTAAACTTTTATAACCTAATGAAGCATTTTGGTCCTTAGAGAAACTTACTCTATGAAGAACACGACGTTAAATATAGATCTATATTTTAAGACACATTATGCATACAGAACCATGTTTTACCCTATGAAGGCTACCACAGCATTCAACTTATTTAACAACTTGGATAATAAGGGAATATTTTCTAACTATGCACTTATTTTTCTGGTCTCCAAAACCAGGTTCCTAAGGAAAACTTTCAAAATCATAGTGAAGGATGTACTAAGACAATATAGATGTAGTATAGCCCATGTGTTGATGACCAATGTTAGTTATGATCCTTACATAAATTATGGTTTCTAGTGGTTGTGAGGAGCTCAAGATCAATATGGACTCATGCTAGTTAAAATTTTGTGGTTTTCTTAAGATTTAAAGGAGAGAGATGCAAGGAACTAAAGAGAAGAGAGTTGAAGGATAAGAGGATAACTAGTAGAGTGTATTATAAGGATAATTTTGGTGTAAGAACGAAACAACCTTGTACATAATGATCAAGATTCCATCAAGCTTTAATTAAGAAGCATTAAGGTTTTAAGAAAAATCATAATGTTATTTTTATCTTGTTTTATTTATTGTTTATTATTGTTTTTACTTGTCTTTTTTTAACTAAACTAAGATAGATCAAGGTAAGATAAGCTCTTAGAACCTATTGTTTGAATTGATTCTTTGATTAATGTATGACATAAGTTCTCTTCAGAATTTTTTACTAGTCTATATTGTGTTGAATTGAAATAAAAATGCAAAAGATTCAATTTTGAATTTGATATATAGGTATTAAGAATTTATGTGCATGAATAGATTATGGTATGAATAATGAGAGTTGTAAGAAATCGAAAACTAGGACCATAGAAATCTTATGGGTTAGATTCAAATATATTAAGAGAATTAATATAACAAATTAATATGATCTTAAGGGTTTTGTTTTGATACAACTTTCATTAAATCAACATAAGGATAGATTTTTATGTTGATAAGTGTGAATTACATCGAAGTTTTGAAGAACGGAGAAGTTTTGAAGACATTAGGGCCAAAACAATGGCCTACGATCATGGTACAATAGACCATGATCGTGTAAGAAGCACTGGAGTTAGCCCACGATCGTGTCCCATATGCCATGATCATGATAGAAGGCTCAGATGTGGCCCAAGATCATGGCATGTAGGGTCACAATCATGACCTGTGTTATGTAGACAAGCAGACACTCAAAAACGTCAAGTTTTGAGGGATTTTTTGGACCTTTTGGACCGTAAAATAACCCCAGGGCTGCTTAGAACACAAAAGCTATTTAAAGAATAAGACAAAAAATAGGAAGGAAATTTTTCTTCATCCACTTTCAAAGAAACCATAGAGAGAATTGTCGAGAGATAAAGAAAGATAAGAAGGAAGAGAGAAGTGGAGAAGAAACTGACTCGACATACTTCTCAGATTAGGAGTTTCTTGACATCACTACCACCTAACTTCATTCAGATCATATTTCCTGTTTATTTTCAATTTTTATTGTTATATAGAATTGGGAATATTAGAATGATGATAGGATTTTTGAACATTGAGATTTTCTAAACTCACCTTCGGGGGTTTTATCTTTAATTTAATGGAATTTGATTATTTGTGCTTTTACGAGATTTATTGTGATTTAATTTCTGCAATTGCATAATTTGGTCATAAATTGAGAGGGTGAATTAAGTGAAAATAATTAAATTAGGATAACAAGAGTTAGGTGTTTTAATAGAGCAAGAATTAAATCAAATCGGTAAATTATACGAAGAGAGATCTTACGTAGGTTCACGATAGTTTTAGACAACTTTAGATTTAATTAAGGTTTTGGATGGATTGCTAATCTAGAGATTGTAATTCTTGTAATCTGATTAGGGTTTATAAATTAAGGTTAATGGTTATAATTCAAGAGAGAGTAATCAACCCTAGGACCATCTAGAACCAATAATCTAATAATGCATAATCAATTAGGTTAGCATTGAAGATAGGTAAAATTCCACTTTCTCTCAACTGTTAGTTCCTTAAGTTGATTCTTCAGTGTTCATTGCAATTGCTAAATTGTTAACATTTCATGATTGATTTTTTAATTGAATTGCATTCCTGTTTTAGTTTTGTTACATTTGAACTTTCGGGATTTGTTTTAGCCTTAGATTTTAGAATTAGATTATCCCTCCTTGTGGGATCAACACCTTAGGTACTACATGAACAACCCATGTGTTTATGGGTTACTAAGGTTAATTAATTAAAACTTACACACATTGCAAAATCTATATGAAGTTTTTGGCATCGTTGCCGGGGAGGCGATTAGTTTAGGTCTATAGTTTAAGGTGTTTATCAATTTTTAATTTTTAATTTTGTTCTTTCTTTCCATTTTTGAAATCAAACTCTTACAAGAACACAAGAGTCACAAGAAGATCGAGTTGTGCATCTAAAATCTTAAATTTAAACATCACTCGATTAGAATGATCTATTAGGAAAGCTCAGCATGAAGAAGAAGAGGAAATCACCGAAGCAACAATGGCTGAGAAATTTCCACAAGATTTAAACCATGGAACAAACCAAGGATGTCAACAATAGACCCTTATGGACTTGATGAGACCAGGGTTTAATGCGGCTAACCGAGGAATAGCTAGGCCACCCGTACAAGCTGCATCATTTGAAATCAAGCTAGCTCTCCTAAATATACTTCAACATAACATACAGTTTTATGGTCTAACGAATGAAGATCCTAATGTACATATAGTGAACTTCCTTGAAATATATGATACCTTTGGTACTATCAGGTGTCAGAAGATGTAGTCAGACTTAGGCTTTTCCCTTTTACCTTTAGAGATAAACCAAAAGCTTAGTATCATTCCCTTAACCCAGCCAATGTCACGACTTAGGATCAGCAAGGTCGTGTCTTTTAAGATAAGTATTTTCCCTTGACCAAGACTACAATGATCATTAAGGAGATTGCTAACTTCCAACAAAGTAACAGGGAATTGATCTATGAAGCATAGGAATGGCATAAGGATTTGCAACAGAAATTCCTATGCTATAATTTACCTAAGAAATTCTTATTGCAAACATTCTATAACGGAGTAACCCCATATACGAGAGGCACAATTGACATAGCTTTAAGAGGATCATTGATGAGAAATACAATAGATGAAGTGGAAGCGCTGATAGAGGAGATGACGAGTAATAGCTACCCGTGGATGAATGAGTAGAGTAGACAAACTACTACATTCAGAGAATAAAAAGGAATTGTAGTTGTTGATCAAATGACTGAAATGTAAGAAAAATTTGATAGCTTGACTCGACACCTCAACAACATAAAGGCTTCATCCTCAGCTTTGGTGAAAGCCATGCAACTTAAGTGTGAACTCTGTAGACAAACGAACCATGATACAATGGATTGTTTCTTGATGAAGGAAAGAGATCCATAGCAAGTGAATTATATAAGAGCTTAATATGGACGAGGAGTAGGAAACAATCCCTACTCCAATACTTATAACCCTAGGTAGAAGAATCACCCTAACTTCTCGGGGACAAACAATTTCATAGGATAGTTTAGGCCTCAAAAGACAATCAAACTTCCAACAACACAAACAAAGCTCGATGGAATCCAAATTGGAGAGGATTTTAGATAAGCTTGGAACTCTAAACGATGCACAATGCCTGCCCTAGGTCAAAGGTCATATGTGATTTTTGTACTGACATTCTGACTTATTATTTATAAATTATAAGGTATTCTTTTATATAAGCATGTATATTGTTTATGTAATCTGATTTACTTTCCATGAATAGTATTAGGCTTATGTCATCAAATATATGACTTGATAGTAAAACCATAAGCATTATAATATTATTCTAAACTGTCCCTGGTCGATCATTATTAGTAAAACAATAATGAATTAAGGCTATTATGTGTTCTACTTGATAATCACATTTTCTTGGTCATGGATATGAGTTATCAAATCAAATACATAGATATATGTAAGACCACATGGTTTCAAGTCATTAGTGATTCTCAATATGGTTTGACTTTACTCCTTTGACCTAAAGTCATCATGGTTCCCTACATGAGGAATTCAATGTTTTGACATTAGATTAAGTTATATTTAACTGGATAACAAGTAGTCTTATGTTGGACATTAAAAGAATCATGTGAAGGGATGTGAATGATGTAAATGGGATTTGCACCTCTCTTAAATGAGAGAGATATCATTTGGGCCCATTGACAAGTTTGACTAAAGAAATGCATGGTCGTGCTCGAATGAAATGATAAGGAGTCATCAATGTCATTTGTTATAGCCAGTCAACTTAGGAATCAAGAAAAAAGGTTGGCATGTACTATGTCGTATGATTAATCTTGATATCGTGTTACAAAGGGACTGAGTCTGTAACCATGGTTATAGGTTAAATCAGATTATCGATCCTCATTTGATTTACGTAATTATAATGTCTTGCTAGAGGCCACTTATGACTTATGGGCCTTGAAGTTTAATCAAGCCTATTACGGGTCGCACACAACGAGTGATGTGTTTTGCTCTTATTCTCTATTTATTAGGCACTGAATAAATATATGTGGATATATTTATTGGGTTAGATTAAATTAAGTTGTCGGGCTTTTATTATATGAGATATAATATGGGCCGAAACTTATTAGGCTTCCATAATCCTAATGGGTTTAGGATTATGATATTCCTATTCCTAATAGGTTTAGGATTAGGGTTTCTCTATAAATAGAGGGATTATGTCTTATTAGAAGACATACAAAAACGCTTAGCCACTCGTCACTTTTCCCAAGAGAAAAATAGTGCGGCATTCTAATGTGTTTTAGAACATGCTAGCACACATTAGCCACTACCCAGATGGTTCATCCTCATGTGGATACTAGTAGAGGATGTTTGGGAGCTACGGTGTCAAGATATCTGTAAAGAAACCTAATCTATATGCTACAAGAAGTAATTCTGCATACTTCTTGTTGTGAAATTTTGATTAACCAAGACACAAGACCCAAATTTTATTGTCCATTCCACTACGCAATGTGCATTCCCAGGCCATAAGCAATCCAACAAAAAGGAGTTGGGAGGAAAAATTAAACAAGTAACAAAGAATCAAGCCTCTTCAATCCATAATCTAAAGGTCCAAGTGAATCAATTGTCAAACACTTTCTCTACACAAAATGTAGGAAGTTTTCCTAGAACTTTGAGAACAAAACCAAGAGAGCAACTAAAGCCTATTACACTTTGAAGTGGGAAGGAACTTTAACCATCGACCAAGATAATAAAGTAGCATGTTCATCCTGTTGAGAAAAATCAAGGAAAGGAGAAAGAAGTGAATATGAGCAAATACCCTCCTTATATTGCCCCTTTGCCATATCAACCCAAGATCCCTTTTCCTCAATGATTATAAAGGAAGAAGTTAGATACACAATTTGAAAAATTCGATGAGAAATTAAAGACACTATAAATAAATCTCTCATTTGTAGAGGCTTCTGAACATATGCCTAAATTTGCAAAATTTTAGAAGGATATATTATTAAAAGGGTGCTTGGGAAGATAATCAAACTCTTCGAAGAAAGGGTAATTTATCCCATCTCCGATAGTGAATAGGTCAATCCAATATAATGTGTACTTAAGAAGGGTGGAATGATGGTAATAGAAAGTGATAGTGGGGAAATAATTTCAATAAGAATGATTATAAGATGGAGAGTATGCATAGTTTATTGCAAACTCAACTTAGTGACTAAGAATGATCATTTTCCTTTCCCGTTCATAGACCAAATGATAGAAAGATAGCTAGAAATTCATTTTGTTGTTTCCTGGATGGATAATCAGATTTTCATTTTCCCTAATGATCAAGAAAAGACCACATTCACCTACCCTTATGGTACATTCATGTCCAGACGGATGTCTTTCAGACTATGCAATGCCCCAACTAATTTCAAAGATGTATGATGTCTATCTTCGCTTATATGATAAAAGATATAAGTTGGTGTTCATGGATGATTTTTCAATTTGTGAGATATTTTCAGGATGTGCTTAAAGAATTTGGACAGAGTTCTTTAAATAAGTGAAAAGTCACACTTGGTGTTGAATAGGGAGAAACGTCATTTTATGGTGCCAAAGGGGATAGTGGTAGGTCATAAAATCCCACACCAAGGATTTGGGATCGATAGAGAAAAAATAGAAGTGATAGAGAAACTTCCACCACCAAGTAATGTAAAAGGTGTGCGAGGATTCTTAGTTCATGTAGGATTTTACCATCAATTCATCAAAGACTTTTTGCAAATCGCAGGATCTTTTGTAATGCCCCAACATATACCCTGGAAGCATTATACCATGTCTAAGGCATATTAAAAATTGAACATGATGAATTAAGTACGTCTTAGTAAGAGATGTAAAGGTACCTAATGTAAAAAACAAGGGTAAATGGATAATTTGTTCGTTTCAGCATGGACATACATACGTAGACATGAAATATGTATGGAAATTTTTGATATGCTTGCTTTCATTTATGAATGTGATGTGAGGGGAATTGATAAAACAAGCATTCCATAATTAAATGGGATGTTTTTGGATAAATTAGATGTATTTTTGTGTTGCGCTTGCATGATAAGACCGAAGTTAGTTGATTTGGGATGTGTGCCTCATTGAATGGATAGTGATTCGAGCCTTTTTATTCTTACCCTTAGAGGTCAAATCAAAACTTTTTAATTCCAAGGATTGCAATATAGAATGTAACCTCAGGTCGTTTCACTTAATCAGAACTTGATGAATGGAACTAAGCTAGCCTATATGTCATGATATGCAAACAAAATTAGTGAGGAAGAGGTGGTTTAAATCTTTGGAAATTTGGACAAAAATGACCTAATTGTAAGAAATTGTAATGAAAAGTATTTTTGGATTTCAGGAATAGAAAAGCGATAAAATGAAAACAATGATCAAATGATGATAGTATCCTCTTGAAAATGAGCTTTGGTTATCACAGTTCAAAACAAATTTTTATGGGAGTGAATCATTAAATTTCAAATGGTAAACCTTAAAGAACTCTTTAAGTCCAAGGTTTTAATCAATGAACTCCTTTTCTTAAAACCTTGTTGAATGCTCTTAGTGTGTGCAGCAGGTAAGTCAATGCAATAAGTCATTTTGGGATCTAGAATCATCTCAGTATCAAACATAACTAGGTAGATAAAAGAGAATTAACCAAATCACAAATAGACATAAATAAGACTTCATATATTCTAGTTCCAAGTTCTACATCAACAAATCCTAATAACACAATGATTGTCCAATACTTGATTAAACTCTAATCAAGAATATTAAACTACAAATTACAAATCCTAAACCTAGGAGTTTATAACAATGTAGCTGAACATGGAATAAACTACTCCCCTTTGAAGCCCATTGAACTCTAGCCATTGCTACATTTTCAAGCTGAAAGAGGTGCTTAGCCAAGCATTACTCTAGGAGAATTCACAAATGGGAACCCACTGGAAGCATCCATGGTAGAAGCTGTCGGGTGAGGAGTTGACGGTGAAATGGAGGAGAGTGGATGGTGGAGTGTCTGAAGGTTTAGAAAGTGAGAGTCTACTTCTTATCATTGTGTTGGCTCCCTCTTAACATAAAATGGTAGGTTTTTAATATAAATGGGTTATGGATTGTGTTGCACAGTGGGTAAATTTCTGAAAATGGTTCAGGTATTTGAAGGTTCACCGTAGAGAACTTTTCCCAAAAGTTTTAGCTCCATTGTTGGTTCTTTTGCAGCGGCGACAGAATAAATTTTCGTTGTGGAGAACTTTTCCCAAAAGTTCTGCTTGTAATTCTTCATACTTCACAAGGGCAATACCTCCCTTTCATTGCGACGAACTTCTTGTTGCACTTGTTCACTTGTTGACTTGACTTCAACCTTTCCTTGACTCTACATCTTCTTAAGTCTCTTCTTCTTGAGTCTCCTATAATAAAGAAATGGTAGTTTGTAGTAGCAATTGTTCTCAGAAAATTAATTAGTGTAATTAATACTGATTTGTGACAAATTTTACTCTCAAACTACATAAAATAA
>JAOSBN010069302.1:0-43168 GCA_027563595.1 Erythroxylum suave | reverse complement strand
TTATAGCTAAAACACCAAAGCATACTCAATGAACATGTTTCAACTACATTTTTCAGCTTTTAACTTCCAACATTTTCTCATATAATAGTTCTAATTTCCAAGAAAAGTTTTGGGGTCCAACATTAGTATTTCATGAGTTATGCTTTTAATCATTAATATTTTCTTTTCTATCTAATATACTTACCACTTGGTTCTATATTCCAATTCTATGTAAATATTATCTGTCAGTTGTTTATAATATCTTGCTAATACCTACAAGAATGACTTGAAAGATGAAAAGAACAAGGAAAAATAAGTTTGTTCATTGTTACTTTCTCACAAACATACCAGTTATAATGTATATAATAAGGGAAGAAATATCAACAATTATTCCTATAACTATAATTAGGAATTTAATAATACATTTATAGCTCTAAAATTCCAATAATTATGGAGAAAAATCTTAATACTCCCCCTCAAGTTGGTGTATAGAGGTCATACATACCCAATTTTCCAAGAAATTTTGAGAACGTATGAATTGAAACTGCATTGGTAAGAATGTTAGCCAAATGATCCTTAGACCAAATCTCAAGCAACTTCATAGTTTTTTCATCCAATTTCTCCTAAATGAAGAACCAATCAACCTCAATATTCTTTGTTAGATCATTTTGGACATGATTGTATGTTATATCATAAGCAGCTTTGTTGTCACAATATAGACTAATTGGTTACTTCAGTGGATAACCTAAATCCTATAAAAGTAGTATGACCCTCAAAGCTTCATAGAGACCAAGTGTTATACCTTTGAATTCAGCTTTTGTACTTAAGCGAGTAACCACATTTTCTGTTTTACTTCTCCATGTAACCAGTTTACCACCTATAAACATGAAGTAGCTAGAAGTTGGTCGCATATCTTCTATTAATCCAACCCAATTAGCATTTGTATACAAATCTATACTTTTCCAATCTATATTTTTAGTAAACAAAATTCCTTGACCTGGAGCGGATTTTAGGTACCTCAAAATTTTGTTAGCTATCTACATATGTTGTTATCCAAGATTATGCATAAACTAACTAATAGTACTCAAAGCATAAGCAAGGTCAGATCTTGTCTGAGCCAAGTACATTAGCCTTCCTACAAGCCCTTGGTATCTTCGTTATCAACTAGTATTTGGTCTTCTTGTACACATAACTTCAAGCCTTCCTTAACTGGTATATTAGCTGGTTAACGTGTTGACATATCAATTTCTTGTGATAAGTTTAATGCATATTTTTTTGGGAAAGAAAATTCCCTTTTTAGATTTAGAAACTTAAATCCAAAGAAAACATTTCAAGCAACTAAGATCTTTCATTTCAAATTCTCCAAACAAGTATTCTTGTAGTGCCTTCCTCTCTTTTAAATCATCTACTGCAACCACTATGTCATCCACATATACAATTAGAGTTGTTATTTTACCTTTTCTTTTTTTCAAGAATAAAGTTAGGTCATTTTTGGTTTGATGATATTCAGAAGTTATCATGGACTTTGTGAATCTTCTAAACCATGTTCTGGGAGACTGCTTTAGCCCCGTATAATGATTTCTTCAACCTAAAAACCTTTTTACTCTACCTTTTTACTACCATACAACTTAGTAGAAGCTCCATATAGATTTCTTTAAACAACTCACCAAGAAGAAAAGCATTATTTACATCAAATTGTTGCAAAAGCTAATCTAAATTTCTTTAGAAAAGTCATCAAGAAAAAAGAATTCTTTATATCAACTTGTTACAAAAGCTAATCTACGTTTGTAGCTATAGACAACAATACTTTAACAATATTAATTTTAGCGACAGAAGCAAATATCTTTCTGTGATTAATCCCACAGGTTTAGGTATTACCCCTTTGCTAACAATCTTGGTTTGAACCTTTCGACTCTGCCATTTGCTTATAATGCAAACTTATCAGCATCCAACTGGCTTCTTTCTTAGTGGGCATTTAACAATCTCCCAAGTTTTATTGTTTTGCAAAAAGTTCGTTTCCTCATTCATTGTAGCTCTTAACCTTGGAACATTTAGAGCTTCCTATATATTGCTAGGAATAGTTACAACAGATAATTGCTTTACAAATGGCTTATTTGATTCCAACAGATTATTATTTGACACATAATGGCTCGTGAGATAATTAAATCTACTTGAAATTTAGGTTCATATGTAGACTTAGGAATACCACTAGTAAGATGCTCTATTAGTTGTTTTATTGCTGACTCAAGGTAAGGAGTAAGAACATCCTTAGTAAATGATTAGAGTATTAATGAGAGTCTCAAATTCTATACTTAATGGACTAAAATCCTCCTTTTCAGCAGTACCTTCTTTCTTAATATCCTCTATTTTAATAGTCCCTCCTTACTCCTCTTCATGTTTCAACTAATTATTAGCATCGTCATTAACATCATTTCCATCTGAAAAGTGATAATCACCTTTGCACTCACCTTAAAGTTTATAAACAAAAGTCTAATTTTCCTTTTAGTACTCCCCTTAAAGTTCAAACTCAGAGAAATATAGTGTATCTTCTTGAAGGACAACATCTATCGTGATGAACATATATTTAGTTGGAGGATGACAATATTGGTACCCCTTTTGATTTGTCACATACCCAAGAAAAACACAACATAGGGCTTACAAAGCTAGGTTTTTATATTGATGTTTATAGATATGAACCAATGCTACACATCTAGAATGCAAGTTTTGTATTAGTGGAGTAGCTATAGCATTACTAAGGACTTAAAATGTTGTTTAGAATTTAATAAAGTGGGAGGGACTTCAGTTAATCAAATATACAACAAAAGAAAAAGCCTTTCCCTAATAAGTTATATGAGCTTGAATGATGAGGCACAAAAAACTTCTACTAAATGTCGATTTCTCCTTTCGACTACCCATATGTTGAGATGTATCCATAAAATTTGATTGATTAATAATACCTTGTGCTTCCAAATAATGTTTAAATTCAACACTTTGATATTCTCCACCATTATCAAACCTATGCGTTGTATTGAGTTTGAATGATCTTATAGAATTTCTAGAACAATAAATTCACTTCACTTTTGGATTTCATTAACCACAGCCAAATCATCTATGTACAAAAATTAATAAAAGTAATAAACCAACGAGACCATCCAATTTTGAAATTTTGGATGGACCCCTATGTTAACTAGAGATTATTAGCATTGATATTGATATAACTATACCTATAATCTCTACTATAACTGAGAGATTTTATAAAGTTAATAGAGAGATTACTTCCTAAATAGTCCTAGGAATTTTGTATATAAACCCTTGTTCCTATATACATAAAGCATGTAATAAAATTATCTTCAACTTCCACATTCAATATGATATTAGAACCCTATCTAATTTATGGGTTGCTTTTTTCGACTATTCATTCCAAATAGAAAAGAACACTGATTGAGTGTGTACTTGCCCAAAAAATAATGTGTTTTTCTTTTCACCACCCAATAGGCTACTTCAGCTGTGACCGGCAATCTCCACTATGAAAGACTCAACATCAACTGCGCCGCCACAGTCTCTTCCATCGTCGTGTGTGAGCACCACATGCCACCCTCTGGCTAGTGTTTCATCTTTGTTTTTTTTCTACAAAGGTCACCGACCTTTTGCCTCTCCTCTAGCCAGTGCCCTTACTTCCTTGCCTCTTCTCTGTTCTTGCTTGTTTCTAAGTTTGTCTGGTATTTTTCTTTCTGCCCATACACCAGAAGCACATTTTGAATTGCTTGTATCTACTCTATTATCATATTTTTTGTTGGTTGTGATGAGTAATACTAAAGAAGATAGAGGGAAAGAAGGTAATTTTGTCCAGTTCCGATAATTGTTTGCCTCAAATCAGTCTCGTAAAACTTGATGGAACTAATTATCTTGCTTGGTCAAGATCTTGTTTGTTATTCATCAAAGCTAGAGGATTATAGGGTTGCATTAATGATGATAGTAAGAGACTTGACGTCAATAATTCTAATTATAATCAGCGGGAGTCTGAGAATTCTCTCAGCATGTCTTGGCTCATCAATTCAATGAAGCCAAAAATTTGTCAGACATAATTGTTACTTGACACAAAGACAAAGATATGGAAAGCCACTTCTCTGACCTATTCCCAAATAGGTAATAAAGCTCAAATTTTTGATCTTCGTGATAAATTGCACAACACAAAGCAAAGAGATATGACCGTATCATAGTATTTTGCAAAGTTATGTAGGTTATGGTAGGAATTAGACTATTATCAGGACTTTCAAGCATAATGCTTAAAAGACGGTGCTAGATTCCAGAAAATGACAGAAGAAGATCAGATATTTGATTTTTTAGTAGGTCTTAACCTCAACTATGATCATATATGAGGTACAATATTTAGAAAAGATCCTTTCCCTTCTATTTAACACACACATTCTCTAGTTCAGTAAGAAGAAAGTAGGTGAAATGTTATGGTACATACACCTATCATTGAAAAAGTAGGATTAGTAGCAAGTTCTACTAAAAAGCTGAAACCTATAAATACCACATCTAACAAGGATCGCTTATACTATGATTATTGTGGAAAATCAAGAAACACCTGAGAAACTTACTAGAAATTGCATGGAGGACCTAATCAGAGTTGTGGAAAATGAGGCGGCTCAGTGGTAAGGGGTCTTGCACACTTGGATGATGGAAATGAAGTGTTTGAAACACCATTAGCTGGGGGATTATCCAATGAGGAACTTCAAACCTTAAGATAGCTTCTCTCAAAAACAGACTCTACTTGTAAGTCCCAAAGTTGTATCCTAGTTGGAATGTTATATTGAACATGTAAGATAGGTGTTTAAAAAATAATTGTGATAAAAGTGAGGATTGCATATGACTTGAATTTTAGTTGAATGAATCATACTTAGTGAATTGGAATTAATTGTCACCATTAGAGAATTAACATATTAATGTTAGGCCTAGGTCTTGGAACATATGTCATGATTACATTACACAAGATTTGGGTGAAGATTAACTGAAAAGAAGGCCTATAAGTTCTTAAAAACCCATATTTATATTGATTTTAGCGAGTTCAATTTGTCAAGATTGCGCACCCCTACGTGACACTCAAACTTGTAAGAAGCATATCTCTTGATTCCAATGTCCAAAAGTTACAAACTTTATACCATTAGAAAGCTAAGAGGATAAGCTACAACTTTTATAAGACAACTTTGTCAAATTTAGCCCACATCAATGTAGTTTATTCATTTTAATGTGGAGATAAGTGAACTAATTACTTGGTGATAAATGGTAGCATTTTGTGTGGATGAGTGGTAGCTCCTAAATGGGACAAGTGAAGATCATGCATGAAGACACATGTTGTTACCATTTGTTGACACTTAGCATCGAAGGAGATGAGTTCTTGCTAGAGTTTATCCCCATTTTGTTTTCTCTCCACCGAAACTCTCTCACTCACACCTATAGGAATTTTTGCTTGCTTTTTGGATCATCATCTCACTTAAAGTGTTTGCATGATTCTGCATTAAGGAAGCTAGATCTTACTATTTTCTATATTGTTGTCCTTTTGTTCATCATAATCTTGGAATTGTGATAGTTGCTTGAAAGGCTAGAGTGGCTTGTTCATTGAAGTAGGAAATTGAGTTAAAGAAGGTCTGGGAATACTAATCTTGATTGCATGTTATCATATGAATTATTTGATGTTTGATTAAATAGAATATTATTGAGTTGATGATGAATTGAGGTCTGGACATGGAATTGTTGTGTAATTGGGTATGAATAAGGTGGAAGTTGTAGTGAAAAGGATGAACCTTGGAGTAAGGATATTGAGGGTGTAAGATGTCAATGAATTGTACTGGTTTTAGTGAATAGAATTCATTCAACAGCCATCGGTATTTAGGCTATAACTTGAGCTATGGTTATCTAAATGGAGTGATTTTTATTGTAGATTAAACCAAAAAATATGCCTACAACTTTATTAAAGGAATGGAATTTTTTTCTATCCCAAAGGGTTTATACATTTGTCCCAAATTTGAATTTAGGATTCTGTCATTAGTTGGGAACAAGCTATAGTATTTTGGGGATAATTTTAGAAATAATGAACCAAATTGTATGAACTTTAGTTCATTAGAAACTTAAGACATATAAGAACATTTTTGTAGAAGAACTTGCCCAGAAACCTCAGTTTCTATCACAACACCAAAATAAGGGAATTTAAGATGCTTATGCCTAGATGCATCTAATAATTGTCTTAAATAATCTAAGAATCAGTGGAGTTTTCAGACATTTATTTAAGACAATAAAATTTGTCTAAAAAATATACTAAAAAAGAGTCTAAAATTTCTAAAAATTGTCTTCGTTACTTAAAAGCTTGTGAAAAAGATTTCCATAAATGTATCGTAAGTCAAGTGATTTGAGAAATGTAAACTTAGGATAAATTCAGGCCAAGCATACGATGATTTTGGAAAAAGAAAACAATTTACTTTTCATTTTCATCAACATATGGACTTGTATGGTAAATCTTTGATTTGTGCTCTAATAGCTAAATAATTAATACTCAATTTTGGAGAATATGTATGTATCTATGTAGCCCAATCCATAGTCATTGAAAAAGCTCAAAACTAAAACACACATTTACATAGACAAAGTGTAGACCCAAATCCTGATCCCACATTGGCATTTTTTGAATTTCCAAGTGAGGTAAGTGAGAGAGAGTGAGCGTGAGAAAGATGGGAACACTAGATAGTTGTTCAGGATGAAGGGCAAGTAGAGGAAGCATCTGATGCTGACGAATCACTTCCGCCATGCCAATCCAGGTCTAGGCATCGCTCTCGTCGCCTTCAGTATCTATCTCATTGACGAACAAGTCTATAACAAGTTCTACGCTCCTTCCTCTTCTTCTCACTACCATCACCCTGATTCTTACTGATTCCACCGTCCATCTGTTTGTTTGATCAAAGGTCAGTTATTGCTTTGTGCTTTTCTAGTTCGTGTTTGTGTAGGGCAGTTACAATAAAGCTTTCTTTATATTGCTTTGAATTTAGATTTATGGTTTGAAGCATCTTAAGGTTTTGAACCAATTCAAGTGCCTTGACACTTTAGCTTTGCATGATATGGCAATTGAAAAGGCTATTTACGTACCAATGTGTTCATTTTTTATTCATTTGTTAAATGAATTATAATTCACCTCTTTATGGATTTGTTGCTTGCGGGTTGAAATTTGGTGGCAACTCAATGCTTGGACACGTGTTTTTAATTTCGTTCATTCAATAAACTATTACCGGACTTTGAGGATTGTCATTTTAGTGTTTTTGTCATCTTTATATATTTTAATTTCTAGATTGTTGGTACTCCACTCATAATAAACCTTCGTCCTCTATTTTTGCTTTTCTTCCTTAATGTTTGTTTGCATCTGCGTGGTTCTCCTAACCATTGAAATTTATTTGAAGGTGGGGAAACTTAGAGATCTCTTTGATGACTCATCTGTTGTATGATAATGCATGTTTCTGATTTCAAACATCTCTCGTGTTTAAGAGCTCAGGAAGTAGTATTGCTTATAAAAGATTTATACTGTACTTATCTTTGGGCTTTATCTTCAGACAACTTGGACTCATGCATTTTCTATACCATTCATAAAGATCTTTGTTAATCCGAAGTGCTGTAATTTTGATACTACTACTACAGAATTTGTGCTCTGATGTCAATCTACTATATATATATATATATATATATATATATATATATGTGTGTGTAATTTTACAGTTATGTGATTTAATCTTTTGGTTTTTACAACAGGTGGTTTATACAGGCAAACCTTTTCAAGAACTGTTTGTAATTTTTTAGGTGTGATGCTAAAAGGTAGTTCTTTATATCTGTAAAAGAGTTCTTCTAATTCCTAGGTTTTACTAAAAGCATTATGTCATAGTTAATGGTTTGCAAATTTCATAGTTTTAGGATTCATTTGTATAATATATGGACAAATTCGTATAGAATCTACATTATCATAGAGTTAATTTCCTTTTCATTTCTGTTTTTCATATCTAATAAATTTTTATCTTCTTTGCGTTTTGGTTTTAGGAGAAATTTAGTTTATACTTTCATGTTGAGAGCTTGTCGATGTGTAGTCTCTACAATTAGTTGAGGTAAAGACAAGACATGGTACTTTTAAGACTCAGAATTTTAGATAAGTTGGTATGTCCCTGTCTGTAAATTTTGCGCTGTTAAGCATTCAAGTCTCAAACTAGTAAAAAAGAGGTCCTAGGTCGGCAAATGGAGGATCAAAGTTCTGCATTCTTCTTGTTAATGCTGTCCATCTCTACTTTTTTATCATAAACTTAATTAGAGAGCTCCACTAAAAGCAAGAAAGAAACATATTTCAGAAGATTAGGAACTGTTAAACTATGTTAAGATGAGGATGTTTGTTTTTTATTTCCATCCTGATGTTTGATTCCTTTATGTTTAGCAAAGGTAACTAGAGAGCTCAACCAAAAGCAACAAAGAAACAGATTTATCTTTTAGTTATGATTCAGCTCTGTATTTTTTACAGGAAATAATTAAAGGTCTTCCCAAGAGGTTAAAGATTTTTTATCTCTCTGCGGTATTATTCATGAATGTGCTTACTTATTAGAATTCTTTCACACTTTTGCTTAAAGCGACAGGCATATATAAAAAATTCACAGTTTTATCATATTTAACTGTGGTATGATAACTTTTCAGGACTTTCAGCTATACGACTCAATATGGTTAAGTAGAGCACGTTAATACTTACTGACCATTTCTCAAAAGCAACTTACATAGGCTATTTCATTCTACTGCTAACCTCTGCAAACCCTCTTCAATTCTTTGTCCTTTCAAATAATGCAGCTATCTCTTGCTACCTTGGATTAACTACTGAGCCATTTTCCATTGAAGTTATAGAATGAATAGCTTGCTTCATTTTCTTAAAAGGTTCATCTTTGCACCATTTCTTTACTTGAGTTCCTATTTGTATTGACTTTGGTTCAAGGTAAACCTTAAGCTTTCTAAGATTTGGTTTGATATGGGACAATCTTATTTGTTTTGTCTTTGTGTCTCTTTATTTCTTCTTTTCTTTGTCTTTTGTTTCCATTTTTAATTTCAACAGTTTGGAGAGGTTGGGAGCTCTTCAGTAGGATAAAGTCATGCATAAACACTAAGGATGGAGGTTGATCACTTGTATTTGGTTACACGTTGGTATTATTCATCTTCTCACAAACATGTTGAACCTGATCTTCATCGGTATTCGCCTAGAGCAACAGTTTGGTTTTGGTATGTGAGGATTAAGAATTTAAGATCTTACTAACCTATCCCCCTATAGATTCCAAATTAAAAATTCATTGCTGACTATCATGCCATTTGTTATTGAATATTTAATTTTGATATTTGAACTTTTGTCATTAATTTGCTTATTCTTTATATTTTACTTGTTAAATTTTATATTTAAAATTACAAATTTCTTTTCATTGTAGACTTACATCTTTCCTTTGCAATGTATTGATGCGATTTTTGTCATATCTGCCACTCCAACCTTGATGAAATAAAATAGATTGCAAACTTAGTATCAACTCTTTACAAAATTCGTAGTTATTGGCCTTTAACTTAGCTTATTTCGGAATGTCTTATGTGTCTTGTATGCTTACTTAGAATCATCCTTTGTATGCTTACTTAGAATCATCCTTTCTCTTGTTCATTAGGACTATGGAGTAGTAATAGCAAATGGGATTTCTTATCTTTTCGACTGCGGAGCACTTGAAAATCGTTTGTTGCATCACAATGTGAGGCATTTTTTATGTTCTATCATTTGTCATAGATATGATTATCAATATCAAATGAACATAGATCTTGACATTGCTTATATGTATGGTACAACTAGAATGTATCATGATCTCATTTTTCTTTATGCTATACCATATGCCCCATCTTTTTTGTCCTAATGGTTAGTTAAACATTATACCCTTTCGGGGTATAAACTCTTAAATTTATGAACATACCTACTTTTCTCCTCTTTTGTCCTTCTAGTCAAAGGTAATAAATTTGTTCTCTGGAGTGTGGCTGGTACAATAACATCTCAATGATAGCCCAATAGGGCCTCGATCAAAGAAATGACTGTGAGATATGGTAAGAAAAGCTTTTGTTGATTTGATCCTCAATCCAATGATTTTTAAACAAGTGAATCTTTTCACTAAGCATTTATAAAAGGATCAATAAAGACACAAAATTTGAAGAAAGCTTTTGATTGTAATTATGGTATGCCACTACCGGATCTGTTAGTTAACAATGAACAATGAACATAATTTATTAAAATTTATTATAATAATACGAGTGATCTTAAAAAAAAGCAAAAAGTAAGTTGTAAATTTATTTTTTATTAAAAAATGGTGGAATTTTTTAACGTAAATAACTGTCTAAAAGTAAAAAATATCGACAGAAAAAAGTATCTAAAATCTTACACAAAAATAACATTTATGTGTTTGAAAAAACCTTCGAAAATGTATGTTTTCGACACATCTATATGTAAATAGATTTTTTATGCTTAGATTTTTTACGCTTAGATATGTGAAAAATTTTTGTTTTTCGATGCATCTATGTGTCTAAGAAAACCGTCGAAAATAGTTTTTGTGACTTAAAAATTCCACTTTTTGTGTCATTAAACTCCATATTTTGTTGTAGTGTATGTCAAAATAGCTATACTAATCAAACCCAAAACCTGTCCTAAGCTATTGCTAAACTTGGTTGTGTAATTGATGACATAGTTAAGGTTAGGATTTTTGACAATGGTTTATGTAAACTTAATTGGGATTAAAAAGAACCTAGATGATGTTAAATTAATGGAGAAAAAGGTATTTGATCCCTAGATGATGATAGATTAATGTAATAAAAGGTAATTGAGTTATGGTTTATTAATGGAGTTGATTATATAAAGGATATATGGTTTAATAATGATGAGCATAATGTTGAATTGCTCAGTGTGATTATGAATAATTGAGTTCTTAAGGCTTCTATATTATGGGTTGAATATAGATAATTGTGAATTGGAAATTTCTGCGATAATATTGTGACATTACTTGCCCATCAGTTATCCGTGGAGTTTGATAGTTGGGATTGTATTGGAAGTGCTTGCTAATTGCGTGCATATATTTAATGTGTGATGAATCAACACTTTTACTGATACATAATTGTACATGTTTGTATTTATAAGGTATGTTATGTTTGATCAAATGTCATTAAATAAGTTCATTTGAATAAACACATATGATGTACTTCTTATTTTGCCTACAATTCAGAAATCTAAAATGGTTACTAGTTTTTTAATTTAGTTAGCTAAATAGGCAAGCTTGGACGTGGAAATGGAAAATTAGAAGGAAGGAATTTTATTAGAAAAGTTTTAAAACTACTGAGTCCTAATTATGGGTAAATGGGCATGCCTAGAAGGGTTAGCAATTGCTTTTGTGATTAGACACTGAGGTGTCTTCTGTAACCAGACACCCCAATGTCTTTTGATTTTAGGCACTTTTGTGTCTTCTATTTTAGAGACTTAAGTCTCTTCTGTTTCAGATACCAAACATGGTATCTTCTCTACTGGTCCCATTATCCACTTCTGTAAAAAGGATTAGCAGTCTAATTTGTATTGTATTCTGATACATGTTCTATTTTGATATAAACAAATTCTGATTTGATATAAGATAAATTCTGAATTGATACAAAAATTTTTTTCCTCTGTTACAATTTATATTCTTAACTGAAGGGTTTATACCCTATTCTGATAATCAGTTCTGACATCTCTACAATTTGTTCAGATATTTAAATGATTGTCACTAGCATGAGAAACTTTCTTTAATATAGATCATATTCTGTTTTGGAATTCATTATGGTTGAATTGTTCTTTAATATGAACCTTTAATGATTGCTTATGATATAATTTGATTTAGTATATGTGGATGTTAGGTGGCTGTTAAATAGTTGCTAGTTTATGTATGGTTTAGTTATTCCCCACTAAGCTTTATACTTAGCACAGTGGTTTTGCACCATGAAGGTTTTGTTAAGAAGACTTGAGATTGGGACAATGTCAACCATAGTAGCCAAGAAGATTGAGTTTTGTTTTGAAAAAAAAAGTATATTTAAGTTTGTTTATGAGTTGTATTTGATAAATTAGATAGTTTGTATTTTGTTTGAGGGTTTGTAATAACTTTAATACAGGATGCATTAGGATTTAAGACATGTTTGTGATAAGTACAACATGTATAATTTATTTTGTTTGTATCTCAACTTATAATGAAATATAATGTATATTGCTTGAGTTTCTAAAAAAACTTAGAATTGTTGATATGATTTGTCCCAGGGGTTATATGGGTGTTACACTACTTCCACAATTGGTGCATCAAACCTTTCCAAATCAGGTATTAAGTACTAAAACTCTAAAGATAATCCTCAAATTATAGACTATAAAGCTAGCAGACATATGGCAGGCTCTTAAAGTAATTTTTTAACATACTCTCATGGAAACAACAGGCATAATGTTAGAATAGTAGATGGGTCTTTTACTTTCGTACTAGTATAGGTTCTGTTAACTGTGCTCCTAATATTACCCTATCCTCAATACTTTACATACCCAATTTTTCGATTAATCTTCTCTTTGTCAGCTCTATCACTAAAGACCTTAATTGCAAAGTTGAATTTTTTCTTCACTATTTTGTTCTTACGGACCTTCACATAAGGCAGGGAATTGGAATTGGTAGACTACCGGATGGCTTATATGTCTTGGAAGAAGGGTGCTTGACAATTGCACGTTAAGCATTTGTTGGAAATGATGTGATTAATAAGGAAATTCTATAATGGCGTAGGCGGTTAGAACATCCCTCGTTTTTTGTTTTAGCAAAACTTTATCCAAAGTTGTTTAAAAGGAATTATTTTAATTCTTTGTTTTATGAAGCATGTGAACTTGCTAAACACACTAGAAGTTTTAATTATTTATCAAATAATAAGAGTTTTGTTCTTTTTATGACCATTTACTCTGATGTTTGGGGTCTTACTCAAACTCCCTCTCTTTTTGACCATATGGTTTATGAACTTTATTGATTGTTGCACTCGATTGATGTGGTTTATCTGATGAAAACCAAGAATGAAGTTTATCATGCTTCCAATCTTTTCACAAAATGATTTTTACTTAACATGATGATATTGTTAAGACGTTACAGTCAGATAATGGAATGGAGTATATGGGTGGCAAATTTTGTGCTTATCTAGATTCTAATGGAATAGTACATCAAACTAGTTTGTTCCTACACTGGTGAACATAACGAAGTTGTGAAAAGGAAGAATCGACATATTGTAGAGGTTGCTCGATCATTCATGTTCATAATGAATCTTCCAAAGGGATATTGGGGTGATGCGGTCCTTTCAACTGCTTATCTTATCAACAGAATGCCTCTTCGAATTCTAGACTTTAAAAGCCTTGTTGAAATATTACAAGGTAAAAACTCTTCTACTGTACTAAGAGTCTTTGGTTATTTTTGCTTTACTCATACTCGGAATGTTGGCAACTTAGAGCTAAGAGCTTTGAAATATATGTTTGTTGGATATTCTCACACACAAAAAAGATATGTGTTCTAAGAAATAAATTGTAAGTATGGATGTCAATTTTCTGGAGTATGTGTCCTATTTCCCCACATCCCTAACTCCTCTTCAAAAGGAGAATGAGATTAAAGATGAGGTGGTGCTTGACTCTATAGATACTATGATTTAAGGAGGAATAACAATTCAGAGGGAGACAACTAGTTTAGTTTAAGAGGATCTAAGTTGGTGCTTAGATAGACCAGACTTAAAGATATACTCAAGGCGAGATAAGAAAGAAATAACCATCATACAATCTATGTCAATCCATCCTCCTCCCTCGAAAACACTAGTAAGCGAGAATATAAATTATCTGATGATTTAGATAAGCTGATTGTCTTTCAAAAAGGTGTTAGAAGTTGCACCAAGCACCCAACTTCTAACTTCATTATATATGACTCACTATCTCCTACCTATAAAGCCTTTGTCTTGTTTGTTCTTTTATGTCTATTCCATATGATTGGAGAGAAACAATGAAAATTTTCCAATGGAAAGAAGCTATGATTGAAGAAATGAAGGCTTTGGCAAAAATTGAGACTCGGGAACTTATCACTGCTCTAGAAGGAACACAGACGGTTGGCTGCAAATGGTTATTCATAGTGACGCGTAAGCTAGATGGATCAAAATTGGCAGCTGAAGGCATTACTTAAACATATGAGTGGACTACCAAGAAACCTTTGCTCCTATTACTAAGATGAATACAATTAGAGTTTTACTCTCGTGTGCAACTAATTTTGATTGAGACTTATAGCAGTTTGATGTTAAAAATGCATTTCTTCGTCGGGATCTAGACGAGGATGTGCATATGGAGATTCCTTCCGGGTTTGAAGATGAGAAGACATAAGGTTGAAATAGACACCAAGATCATGGTTTGAAAAGTTCAATCGGGCTATGATCTCATTTAATTATCAACAGAGTAATACGGATCATATCCTATTTATCAAGAACTCACAAAAGTAAGATCACGCTTCTTATTGTCTATATTGATAACATTATTATGACTGCAAGTGATACAAAAGACATGGCTAGGCTAAAGAAACTTTTTGCTCAAGAATTTCAAATTAAAGACCTAGGAAAATTGCAATATTTCTTAGGAGTTGTAGTGCCTAGACTAAGAAGAGGAATCTTTATCTCCTGGAGAAAATATACCCTAGACTTATTGAAAGAAACTGGTATGATGGGTTGTAAACCCACTGAATCTTTTGTTGAGAGCAACCACAAACTGCAAGCAGGAATATGTACATCAGTGAACATGAGAAGATATCAGAGGTTAGTTCGGAGATTTATGTACCTTTCTCAAATTAAGCTAGATATAGCATTTGCAGTTAGTCTAGTAAGTTAGTACAAATATGATCCACGAGAAACGAACTTACAAGTTGTATTCCACATGTTGTGCGATCTAAATTCTGCTCCAGGAAAAGGTCTTCTGCTCACTAACAATGGTCATCCTGAGATCGAAGCATTTATAGATGCTGATAAGGCTGGATCTCCAGATGATAGGAGGTCAACCACTTATTATTATACGCTTATGGAAGGAAATCTAGTCATTTGGAGAAGCAAGAAACATAATGTAGTTACTAGATCTAGTGCAAAAGCTGAATATAGAGTTATGGCTTAAGGTATGTGCAAACTATTGTGTGTAAAGAAGTTGATGAATGAATTACAACTGACAGATAAAAGGAAGATCATTTCTCTACTGTGATAACAAAGCTGCCATTAGTGTAGCTCAGAATCTTGTTCAACATGATAAAACAAATCATATGGAAATTGATCGAAACTTCACGAAGGAGAAACTTGTGAATGGCTCTCTATAATTATTCCATGTGGGATAAAATGAACAACTGGTAGATTTCTTCACCAAAGGACTATACAATAAATAATTTCATAACCTCGTTTGCAAGTTAGGTATGTGCAATATCTATGCACCAACTTGATGGGGAGTGTTGACCAGAGATTATTAGCATTGATATTGATATAATTATACCTATAATCTCTCCTATAATTGAGAGAATTCATAGAGTTAATAGCCAGATTTCTTCTTAAATAGTCCTAGGAATTTTGTATATAAAACCTTATTCATGTGTACACAAAGCATGTAACAAATTATCTTCAACTTCAACATTCAACACCCTACAAATTATAGTGAATAACCATAAAATGCAGGGGACTTTTATTTAACCCTAATGGAAATGAATTTCGATGACATTTTGCAAGTTTAGAAACATCACAATGGAAACTACAGACATCATTTTTTAAAACAAAGTAAGAAATAATTTTTTGAGATACCCACATGATGTATACTATTTGCTCAAGGTTATATGCACTAAGTTTTAATATTTATAAACTTGGTAATCACCGCATTCACATTGTTCATTCGAGTAGTACCTAAGGTGTCAATCCCATGAGGAAAGGAAACTAGTCCTAAAATATAAGGTCGTCCTAAACTACAATAATTGTAAACAAATACTAATGCAAAAATTAAATCAATCAACAATTGAATAGGAAATTTTAAAGTGTTAAAAGAGTAAAAGAAAAAATAGCAAACTTACACAACAATCTAAAAACCGACCTAGAAATAACCAAATGAGAGAAAGGGGGACTTAATTTGAAACTAAAGAAAATCTAACTAATTATGTGATTTTCAACTTGACAGGTCTAGAAGGTCCTAGAGTGAATTACTATCTCTCGAAGACCCTAATTGATAATCTCTAATTCAAACTATAGGAAATGTAATCTCTTGATCTACAACTGGTCCAAAACCTAAATAAGTTCTAAAATTGTCTATTAACCTACTAGCAAACTATGCTCGATCTCTCGCTATACAACTCTACCTGTTTGATTCAACTCTTTAACTATCGATTCACCTAACTCTTGTTAGCCCAAATCAATGATTTTTACTAGGCTCACCCTCCCAGTTTATTGCCAAATTATAAAGAATCGAAATTGAATCACAATTAAATCAAAAGAAAACACAATCGAATAAACTTTATTAATCTCAAGAACTAAAAACTTGAAGGTGAGTATAGATAGCAAATCAACACTCAACAACAGTAATTCCAATCAATATCCAAATTTCATACATCAATTAAATCAAAATACAAATAAGAAATACTATTGAAATGGATCTCGAAGGTTACGATTATGAGAAACTGGCTGTTTCGGCAAGTCATTTGTGTCAAACTTGTCACCGTGTCTCTCTTCCTTCGTCTCCTTCCTTAATGACTTGATCTCTCTCTGGGTTTCTCTCGGATTTTTGCAATATGACATTAGGTTACATGACTCCCTAGGCTCTCCAAAGGCTCTTGGTGGCTATCAGTAATGTTCTATTTATTCTGTGGAAGCCCTAGGTAAAAGCTGGGGTTGAAAAGGTCTGGAAAATCAAATAAAAGTTAAGTTTTCGTGGCTGCTCAACACAGGGCATGATCGTGGCCCTGCATTTCATGATCGTGGAACTGCATGTCCCGATCGTGGCTGACGATTTAACCTTTCTGTCATAATTATGGCCTAATGTGCATGATCGTTGCTTGGCTACTGCTGGCTCTTCCTTTTCTGTCACAATCGTGGCCAATGTGCACAACGTGGCTGATGTCCTTTAGCCTAAAACTCTTCAAATCTTCATCGTTCTTCCTTATTTGCCCTGCAACACTAGCACACACATCAAGGTACCTAAAAAGTATAACAATTAGGCTCAAAGATTCAACTAACCCATAAAAAACACTTAAACACACAAACTAACATAATTACACCCTAATTGCACACTTCACACTCAAATTCACACTAATTAGATAACAAATCACACCCTAAAATATCATGCAAAACACAACTATCAACATACTTAAATTTTTACTTGTCCTTAAGCAAACAAAAAAACAAAAAATAATAACACAAACACACAGTGCAATAATGAGGCAATGACTCTAATCTTTATGAAATAAATTTAATCTTGGACACAATCATTCAATTTATGTCAAATCATTAATAAACAAAATATGTGTCTAAGAGCTTTTAACTAAATATGCAACTATATAAAAACCTAAGTGTTAACCTATTTACACTTTTCAATTGCACACAAACATTAATAATTTTTCAGTCCCTTAGACTTTGTAACTATTCTTAAGTATATTCCTTGAAAATTCAAGCTCATCATAAGTCTGGTAAGTTTTTATTTAAACGCACATAATTTTTTTTATTAAACTAGGACTTAGTCTTTTACTTGGAGGAAAACATTGGTGATAAATGTCAATCTGCTCACTCAACTAAGTCATTTATTAAACAGCTTGGTTGAAATGTAATTTTAGCCTTTTTATGTCAAGGACACATTTGTGATGCGTGTCAATCTGGTTACCTAACTATTATCACATTTTCAACTAGCTACTAACTCTATTCACAACTCAAAGGTCAGCAAAATAGCAATTTATTTAACTAACATTTTTTTCTTTTTCAAATGTATTACCTACCTTGTTGCTCTTAGCTATTCGCTTTCATGAAAATATTAATTAAGCTACTTAAGCTACAAGACCTCAAATTGTGAATGAATGTGACAATCTAAAGAATGCTAAATTTACCCTAGGTCCTGATTAGGTTGTATAATTATTCAAAGACCCCTAATTCACTAATTTCGTAGGCTATTGATCATTCACAATCTAATAAACTATGTCAAAAATTAGAAGAATTTCGCTCAATCTAAGCCATTGACACATTTACACACTTCGCAAAATGCAATCTAGCACTATTATATGGTATGTAAAAATCACATACAAAAGCAAAAAACATAGAATTCCTCCCCACACTTGAACAACACATTATCCTTAATGTGAGAACCACACACAAACACATAAACAAAAAATAAAGACAATTAAAATAAATAAGAAACAATTAAAATGGAAAATGAAAGTAAAAATAGAAATAAGCAAAAACAACCTAGAACTGAAGGCTAATTTGGGAAAGAAAATTAAAACAAAACAAATGGGTTAGAAATAAATCCTAAGGAGATTGAGGTGGTGATGGTGTTGTAAGTTGTATGTGAACACCTTGAGATTCAAACTACTGATGCAGTCATTAGATTTTTCAGCTCTGGCAATGTTGAGTACGCACCACCTCCTTCAGTGTTCTGTTGGTTTCAAAAATTGCATCCAAAACCTTTGTCCAACGTAGGTCTTCTTCTTACTTTTGTTCTGATTCTTCAGTTGTTGAGTCCGCCGACGCCTGTCAAGGAAATATGGAGCTTGAACTCGCTTGACTTGCCCTAGTCTACACTTGTGTCTTTTCATTGATCTCTCACAGACTCATGCTAGTGGAATGGATGATCTCTGCCTGTAATAAGTGATGGCGCTCGAGGAACTCAAGCAGAAGGACTGTTAATCTACTTTGATCCACCCCAAAATGCTTTACAATGGCGGGCACTATGTACCCCATTCTAAGATGATTGCTTCACTTTCGCAGAGTCACAGCAAGGGCATTCTGCACATGCGTGTATCTGCAGACCGGAATACTGTGGTACATACAACACAGTATGAAAAGTTCACTAGTTGAACACTTGTTGGTCTCTGATTTGTCAAAGACCAGTTGACATATAAATTTGTACAGTGGTAAGTGTTCACAAGATTGGATAATGTTGTTGTGGGCATTTTTGGCATAAAATTGATTAATTCCAATAAGCTCATACCAGTGTTGGGAGGCATGGAAATCATCATGTTGGTCGACGATGGAGGATTCGGGGAATCTGCACATCTCGCACATGATCTCTACAGTTAATTCATATGCTCCCCCCCGCCCCCCAAAAAAAAATCTAAACCATAATTCTTTCGTGTTCTTAGGGTCAAAGGACAATGTTGTGAAGAATTCTAAGGTAAGCTCTTCATAAACTGGGAATTGGATCCACTGAATTTGCTTGGCTAGGTTCTCTACCCACTCACATACTTCGATCCTATCTAATGTATCAAAGTCAAAATAACTAGGAACTACAAGTTGTCTAGAGCAAAGGGATCAAAAATGAGTACCTTTCTCCTCTGTGTAAATAGGAAATAGTGCTCTGAAGTTTGCCACTCAATTCCTTCTCCCACGTCCATATGGCTCTCGTTGGATAGTCAGCTTAACATGTGGCATGATCTCAATAGTGGATTGGAAGAATGTGAGGTTGAAATTTTCTAGAGAGATATAAGCGCATTTGGATAATGGAATTCTAGAGAGATAAAGTGAAAATGGAAGTGAAGGTGAAAGTTAAGTAAGAATCAAATAAATAGGTGGTAAAAAGGGTGAAAAGGTAAAAATGTCTTTCAAAAATTGCATCCTCGACTTTTTGTGTATAGTCGCAAGCCATGAGCGTGGCATATCACTAAGAGAACTCTCAATCACAGGCCACGGTCGTGGCCAACGTCTGTACCCTAATACCAAAGTCTTTCTTTCACTCTTTTTCCAATTCCTTTCTCTTTTACTTCGTAATTCTATTTCACTTCTCTTATACACTTGCTTCAAATTCCCCATAATTCTAAAATCCTATTCCTCTTTTCGCTTTTATTCAACAAACACCAAAAATAAACCTAACTATGGATTTCAAATTCTAAAAAAAGTTAAACAACTAAACTATTTTTTCCATTGGTTGCCTCCATGCAATGCTTTTTTGACTTCTGTAGCTCAACGCTCCTTATACGCTCAAGGACGATGAAATGAATGGTCCAATGGTAGCATCAACATTAATCATAAAGTCTAAACCTTCGCTACCATATTACAATTACCACCCTCTTTGCAATTTTCTTTGCCCTTCCTTCTCCTTCACGAGTGCTTCTTTCGAAAAACATTTGTACGATCCTCGATGTCTTCCCATTCTCCTTAGGGTTCAATTTTGTTGCTATCCATTGGAGTTGAAGGAGTTCCGTACTCTCTCATAGTCACCTTGAAGGTCAATTTCTCCTTCCCTACTCATAGAGTTAGTTTGCCCCTATCCATATCAATAACTGAGCGCACAGTGGCTAAGAACGGCCATCTAAGAATCATCGGGATGTCCTCATCTTCATTGATATCCATAATATTGAAGTCTGTGGCAAAAATAAATTTACAGACTTTTAACGACACATCTTATATGATTCTCATCAGTTTATGCGAAGTTTTATCAGCCATCTTAATCACAAACTTTGTGGGCACTACCCCTTGTAACCCCAATTTAAGTCTGAAAGTGCAAGGCATCGCATTTATACTTATGCCTAAGTCCGTGAATGCCCTGTCTATGATGATCTTGTTAATTCTACAGGGGATGAAAAAGACCCCTAGATCATCCTTCTTCACTATATTGGGGGTGTCTTCCAATGGTCGCTCCTTACCCTTCTCTGTGACAGACTCCTGTAGATTAGGCATCGAATGAACTAATTCCATCACGTCCTCTATCTTATTTTTCTCTATCTCCCACAACTTTTCTACTTTTCTTCTGGCATATAATTCCTTTTGAGAAAAAAATTGATGCAGGAATATCTAGTTACTTGTACCGATTTGCTCACACTCTTACTTGGAAGGTCTTCTTTAACCAGTTAACCTTCTCCTTCCTCTTCTTTTTCTAGTGCCTCGTCCTAAGTCTAGCTTATAACCATGACATGCTCCTTCGAGTTTGATGCGGTGTTGTTTGGAAGAGATCCAGCATGTCGAGTAGACATTACCTTTGTGAGCTAGCCCACTTGGACTTCTAAGTTGTGGATGGATGAGGCATGATTCTTCGTAACTTGCTTGAATTTACTCTCAAGCATCCTACACTCTTCCTCCATGCATCCTATCTTATCCAGAATCTTATCCAACTTTGACTTCATCGAGATTGCTTTATCCTGTTGGAGATGTTGGGTGATGTTGGGTGATTCTTCCACCTAGTATTGTATGTGTTGGAGTAGGGATTATTGCCCCCTCCACGTCCAAATTGAGCCCTCGTGTAATTGACTTGCTCTGGGTTATCTTCTCTCAACAGGTAGCAGTCTATAGTATCATGATCTACTTGGCCGCATAGCTTACACTTCAATTACAGGACCTTTTTTTGAGCTGAAGATGATGCCTTCATATTAATTAGTTGTCGCGTCAAATTGTCGATCTTAGCTTGCATCTCCATCATTTGACCAACTATGTCAACTCCCTTCTACTCCCTAAAAGTAGTAGGTTACCTACTTCTCTCACTCGCCTATAAGCAATTGTTACTGGCCATCTCCTCTATCAGCTCCTCTGCTTCATCGACCATCTTTCTTGTTAAAGATCCTCCTAATGCCACATCGATGGTGCCTCTAGTGTGTAGGTTTACTCTATTGTAAAACTTCTACAGCAGGAACTCCTTGGGTAGGTTATGGTGTGGGGATCTCCTCTGTAGGTCCTTATAACGCTCCCATGCTTCATAAATAGACTCCCCATCTCCTTATTAGAAATTGATGATTTCCTTTATTATCTTAGTGGTCTTCGTTAGCGAGAAGTATGTATCCAAGAAAGCACGCACTAGCTGTTCCCATGTCGTAATGTTAGCGATGCTCGGTGAGTGATACCAAGCCTTCTCTCTATCTCTAATCGTGAGGAAAATAATCTAATCCTAACAGCGTCTTTCAACATCTGGTGATACCGGAAGGTATCATATATCTCGAAAAAACTCATTATGTGAGCATTTGAGTCTTCATTCGCTAGTCCATAAAATTGGACATTCTGCTAAAGTATGTTTAAGAGGGCCAACTTGATTTCAAATGTAACCGTTTAGATGGGCGGTTTAGTTTCTCCTTAGTTTGCTGGATCAAACCTTGGTCTCATAAAATCCATAAGGGTCCTCTGTCGTTGTCCCCCAGGGTTAACTTTTTGATCCATTTTCCTCTAAAATTTTTGGGCCATTTGTAATTTCTTAATCTCTTCTTCTTCTTGCCGAGCTTTTATAAAGGTTCATTCTAAACATGTTTTGTCTAAATCTATCACCTCTGTTGCACGAATCGAACCCCTTGTGACTTTTGTGTTCATACAAGAACATGATTCCTTAGTTAACAAGCAAAAAATGAAAAGAAAAATTAAAAACTATTCTATACCTTAAACTATATAACTAAGTTGCCTTCCCCGGTAACGGCACCAAAAACTTGTTTTGCTCAAGGTTACATGTGCTAAGTTTTACTATTTATAACCTTGGTAATTACCACAAGTGGATGGTTTGTTTACGTAGTACCTAAGGTGTCGATCCCATAAGGAAAGGAAACTAATCCTAAAATCTAAGGTTGTCCTAAACTACAATAATTCTAAACAAATACTAATGCAGAGATTAAATCAATCAAAAATTGAATATGAGAATTTAAAATGCCAAAAGAGTTTTTTTTTTAAAAATCAACTCGCACAACAAGCTGAAAATCAACCTAGAGATAACCAACTAAGAAAAAGGGGGATTTAATTCAAAACTAAAGAAAATCTAACTAATTATGTGATTTTTGACTTAATGGGTCTAGACGGTCATAGGGTGAATTACTATCTGTCGAGTTATAATTTTTAACCCTATTTGATAATCCCTAATTCAAATTATAGGAATTACGATCTCTCAATCTGCAACTGGTCCAAAGCCTAAATTAGTTCTAAAATTTTCTATTAACCTACTAGGAATCTATGCTCGATCTCTCATTATACAACTCTACCTATTTGATTCAACTCTCTACCTATCGATTCACCTAACTCTCATTAGCCCAAATCGATGATTTTTACCCGATTCACCCTCTCAATTTATTGACAAATTATAAAGAATTGAAATTGAATCACAATTAAACCAATAGAAACCACATTCGAATAAACTTTATTAATCTCAAGAACTAAAAACCTGAAGGTGAGTACAGACAACAAATCAACACTTAACAACAATAATTCCAATCAATATCCAAATTTCATACATCAATGAAATCAAAATACAAACAAGAAATATTGCTGGAATGGATCTTAAAGGTCGTAGCTACGAGAAACTGGCTGTTATGGGAAGTCATTTACGTCAAACTGGTCGTTCTTAGATTTCTCTTGGATTTTTACAGAATAACTCTAGGTTACATGACTCTTTAGGCTCTCCAAAGACTCCTAATGGCTATCATGTAATGTTTTATTTATTCTGTGGAAGCCCTAGGTAAAAGTTGGGGTTGAAATGGTATGAAAAATCTCTCAAAATTGCGTTTTCGTGTCAGCTCAACAAAGGGCATGATCGTGGCCCTGCATGTCACGATCGTGGCACTGAATGTCACAAACGTGACATGCATTTTAACCTTTCTGTCACGATTTTGACCTAATATGCATGATTGTGGCCTGGCTATTATTGGCTCTTCCTTTTCTATCATGATCATGGCCAACGTGCATGATCGTGGCCAATGTGCTTTGGCCTGAAACTCTTCAAATCTTCATCTTTCTTCCCAATTTGCCCTACAACACTAGCACACACACCAAGGTACTTCAAAAATATAACATTTAAGCTCAAAGATTCAAACTAACCTATAAAAAAAACACTTAAACACACAAACTAACATAATTACACCCTAAATGCACACTCCACACTCAAATTCACACTAATTACATAACAGATCACACCCTAAAACATGATGCAAAACACAACGATCATATACCCTATACATTGATACCATAACTAGAGTGCACCTTTATTTTTTAAACACTTTTGAGTCATCCTTAATAAAAACTTGGTGGAATTTGTCTAAACTTCTTCACGTTAGGTTCAAATAATACAACTTCCCTCTCCTAATGCCACAACCAATCGTCTATTTTGTTTGGTTGCCCTTAAAGAGACAAAAGTTAGGCAAAAATATTACAATGCATGGTAAGGCTATTATTATTTTGGAAACATACAAGAGATTATAATCTAAGGATGGAACAACCAAACCAAAATCTAGATTTAGAATATTAGTGAGAGTTAAAGACCATTCCTCAACAATTTTGGCTTTATCTTCACTAGCAATATTTTAAAAAAAATTTCATGAGTACTTTGTGAGTTCAATAACTTGTCTAGAGTCAAAGGTCATATGATTTGTAGAACTAGAAGCAACTGTCCATGTACTATCAAAAACAAGTGTAGAAATATTAGAAGTCTTATCACCATTATTTGTAGTTGCTACTAATGTAGAAATCTGCTAAATAGAATCATCATTAATTTTGGTCTTAGCAACAACAATAGGTGGAGTTTTTTTATAATTATTTTTTTGGGGTGCTTGATTATGGTCCAACTAATTTGGGTATCCTATAAGTTTGTAGAAACAATCTTTAGTATATCTAGTTTGGAAGAACGAGTGTATTTGTATCTAGGCATTCCATCACCATCAGTTATCTTTGATTTGCTTCCAACCACCATAGCAACAACTTTAACATTTCCAAATTCTCATTTTAACGTTTCACGATGTACTACCTCTCATCAATTCAATTCATAACATTCTTTTATAATTGAAATTGATTCCTTCCTTGGAATCTTTCCACAAACCTGTTCAAAAATATCATCTAAACCTATTATGAATATATACACCTTTAGTTATTCAATCGACTTTCAATATGCTTCAATGTCTTAAGGATCCTTTATAACAATTTTGTCCCAGTGAACTAATTTTCAAACAACTTCAATTAACTCTCTGTAGCATTCAGAGAGAGGTCTTTCACTTTATTTTATAGTGACCACCTTTCGGTTAAGGGAAAAAAGCTACAATTCATTGCTTCCATCATGGAAGGCTTTTGCTAATGCACTCCAGATTTCATGAGTTATGGGTAATCATAAGTATCGCTTCATAATCTTTAGACTCATAGACATTAGCAATCATCTTTTATCTTTTGACTTTTAGCATGCCATTTTTCATACACATCTTTAGATTTTGTAGGTGGTTCTTTTTGTCATGGATATAAGAGAGTTTCCTCCTTTCAGCAATATATATCTCCATCAGTTGTGTCCAAACATCATAATTTGATTTGGAAAAAAATGATGCTTGCATTAAACTATCCTTCAAATTGAAAAACAATAGGAATTCCCTGATCATCTCAAGAAAAAAATCTTGCTATATATTTTTGGTTGCTTGTGCTTTGACATCCTTGATTATATGCTTGTGAGTTTTTTTTCTTACTTAGAGTCACAATTCAGTGCTATGTTATTCTTATACCTTTTTGATAGGGACAAGAGGAAAGATTATGCTCCAAACTTTGCTGCATTTGATCCAATTAGTGCTGACATCTTCTTATCCCCAAGAAAAATTCATCAGATAGCTCGATCTTTGGGGCTTCCTGCTATTAGTGCATCCAATGAAGTCCCTTCTATTCTTGCTGTAAGTCTTCAAGCACTGGTATCTCTCTTTTGAGAAAGTTCCTTTCTTTTGTTATGTCAGTCAACCTGTAATTAACAAATGGGCCACCAACATGCTTAAATTTAGCAGACAATAAGTTGACCATGTATGTTCCATAACAACCATAAATTTCTTGCTTTTCTTGAGGCAAATGCGATGTCAAATAGCACAAAATGATTTCACTGCATAGTGCACTTGTGCATTTACTTTGTCAACTAAAAATAAGAAAATTTTCTTTGATGTACATACATACATGTAAATAATGAGACTACAACAAATGGACTCTTTAGCGATGATTTAATTGGTGACGAAATACAATTCATTGACAAAATAGAACATATTATTACGTTAAAAACAATTTGTTAATAAAACTTAAGATTTACAGATGAATTAAAAAAAGTTGCACAAGAAAAAACATTTAGTGACGAACTGAAAAAATCGTCATCAAATGCTTAATATTTAGTGACACTAAAACTAAATCATCACCAAATGTAGAACAATGGGTGACGATTTTATTTATTCATTGCTAAATATAGAAATGAAGACTTTTTTAATGAACATCGACATAATAGGTTGCATATTTAGCGACAAAGCCTATAAATCATCACCAAGTATGTTGTATATTTAGTGACGATATTTGTGAACGTCACTAAAAGTCCATTTTTGGTGACAAAAATTATATTTAGTCTCAAAAGCTTAAACATTCAATGACGATTGTTAGTCATCGTCACTAAATGTCAAATATTCAATGACGATTTTTAGTAATCGTCACCAAATGATGCACATACAGTGACAAATTCTTAAAAACGTCTTTGAATACTTTCAATTAGTGACGATTTGTGAAAATCGTCATCAAATGATTATCATTTTCAAAAAATTTTGGGCTAACATTTATATAATCTATCAGAACAATATATTTATAGAACAATACAGTATAAAGTTTGAATTAAAGTTACCCAAATCATATAGTTATAGAACCAGAATAACAACAATCCACATTCAATAGTACGCAAGTTGACGTCTAAATAGTAGATATGTTGTTTGAGAAATTATTACAAATACAACAATAAATAAACTTTAAAGCTGAGTCCAGTTGATTGACTCGCTAATTGACAATAATATATTTATTTTTTTGGATTCCAAATAATATGAGAGCTGGTAAAGGTAAATGCGTCCCCGATGTCTGGATTCCCCCAAAGGGTCCTTGCATGTTTGAGCGCACCAATTGAAATAGTAAAAGTTGTTCCCTCAAGTGTATGGATTTCACACCCTCTTGTAACAACTTTTCCACTATAGCTAAATTTTTAGAGGGTCGAGTGAATAAGTCGCTAGAGTTAGTACCTAAAATATAATCAGCATAGAAGTTATATATTGTCATATTAGTAAACCATTAAATGAATTGAAATTGGAGTGACATGCATACATGCATGAGCAGACGAATTATTCGGAATTGATGAATTTTCCAAATCGACCGATTTTCCTTTATTGACTGTTGTGACGTCACTCTCCCCTCTATGGGCATACATGTCACCTTCAAGAATGAAGGAAGCTTAAAACGAGCATGTAGTATAAATCATCAAATGTGAATATATATAATAGCTTCATGAAAGGAAATGAGATGTATATAATAAGGAAAGTGACAAAGTTCAGATGATACTAAACACCTTGAAGCAAAGGATCCGCCATAGAAGGCAAACGACTATTTCTATAGATACTAGAGATTTGTATTTCAGTTTTGGTTTGCTCAACAGGGACAATTTTGTCACATTCCTCCCAATAGTATGAATTAGGGCCATTTGGAACTAGTCTCCATGTCTACATTCCTTGATGAGATTAAACATTAAATGCGGGTGGGAAGATAGATATAAAAAAATAACAAAGATAGATAGTAAATCATCTTCAAAACACAACCATAAACACAACTCATAAATCAAATGCATAATTAAGAACTCACAATAAACACCTAAAGGGTTTGAATGAATAATCACAATAAGCATGAAGTCACATGAGGTATAAGTACTAAACAATGCAACTTTTCTGAGATCAAGCCCCTTAAATCAGGATAGTAACACACAAACGAGGCATAGTCTACCTAATTTGAGATGTCTAAGAAAATATGCATGTGCTTCACAGGACTAAAGGAGATCCTAAAATCACAAATGTCAAGTAGGATGCATTTACATAAGTTGCTCAGTACGCAAAATCCAGAAACAAGGATATGAAAGTTTAGTAACAATGAGGTAAATAAAACCGATTCGACTCTAAAAACTAACTTAGCAAAATATCAATGAGGTAAATAAAATCGATTCAACTTTAAAAAATAACTTAAAAAAATCCAAACTGTCCAATGATAATGTCCAAATAATTATACATAAACAAATAATATGAAAATTAGAAAACATCATATACAAAAGACAAAGAAATCAACTTTAGCACCAAAAAAAAAACTATGTACAAATCTACAAAAAGAACGTCCAGATCTACCATAGAAGGATAAAAATGACAACTTTTCTATTTAACAATGGTAAAATACTTGTTTTGTTTGAAAAAGTTGTTCCAAATACAAACATTACAGAGCTAGTACCTAAAAGTTGGCAAAAACTTGTGACAAACCAAGATTGAACAAAGTCCTGATCTCGTCAGTTAGATGTAGAAGGGCTTGATAATCGTAAATGAAAATACAACAAATAGTTAAAAAAAAGAAGTGACAACAATACAGACTGTGTTTTGGTGAAGTGAATGGTTTTGATATGTGAGTAAGGCGTCGGCGATCGCTAGTACGTTGGAGAGGTTTTTGTTGATTCGGAAGACTACTTGAATGAGAATGTGAAGAAAGCTAGCATTTGTGATGTGTGAATTTGAAAACCTAATACAAAATGGCGTCGTTTCTGTAGTTAAGGTAAACGATGTCGTTTATTGTTTGCTGTAATTATTTGGAAGTAGTCTTAATTTATTTGCTACGATTTGCTGTATTTCGTTGACAATCATCGGATGGAGCAACTAATAGGTAGTTTGTCGCTAAAGGTCACTGGTTCATAAATAATTTGTAATAAATTTATTTTCCTATTTTAAATAAAACATAATTTGAATAAAAAATTAAATGATTCATTTGAAAACTACTCAGAAATTAATAGGTTGACCGTTTAAGTAAAATAACAATTTCTTAAAATTATACGTTTTTTTAATATAATTTCAAAAAACTTATTTGAACAAATAAACATTTTAATTATTGTAATTAATATATGAAGACATTCTAATATAATTATAAAACTATTTGTAATAAATTATATTTAAAGATTGGTCATTCCCAAAAATTAAGCAAATGAAGAACAATTGCATATACAATTGAGAAGATTAATTTTTGTTTATGTTATTGGTAATAGGGAAAACTGATATCTGTTAATTAATTAAGAAGAAAATACTAGGTTTTTATGACTTTTATGAAAATTCGTAGCGAAATTATTAAGATTAGGCGATGATTTAGAAGATTAGTAGGAAAATGTAGTATATTTTGCGACGCTATAGGTGTTTCATAGCTAAAGCTTGTCATTTTGTGATGAATATAGGTACCTTCGCAAAATGTGGCCTATCAAAATAATGTAACTATGTCATTGTTGCCTTCTGCCAAACCTTTTTGCGACAATTGTTATATATAGTAGCCAAAGGTTTGGTATTTTACGACGATTCCTGTTTTTGTCGCTGAATGTTGCAACTTTTAAAAAAATTAAATAGGACGACCTCGTTTGTAGCTAATTGAAAATCAAACCAAAATCCTTCCCCCCCTCTTTCTCCCTTGTTTATTCTTTGTTTTCTCTGAAACTCATAACTTACACTCTCGTTTCTTCACCGCATCATTCTTTAGCTTCTTGTCAATTTTGTGTTCCATCTTCAGTTGTTTTCTGTTCTTCACCGCATCAAGTAAATTTTGTTTCATTTAGTGTGGGGGCTGTGATTGCTTCAGTCATTCCCGAATGTTGATTTTATGTCACTTTCTTCGATTTCTTAAGTTCTTTGGATGGATTGAAGATAGTTTTTGTTTGGTTTGTGTTGATTCTTTTTAGGGATAGTGAAGAAAGGGAACAAAAATCTTGAATGGCTGAATTTGGGTGTGTTTTATGTTAGGCTCAGAAGGTGTTTGATGAAAGTCCTCACAATTTTTAGACATATTAAACCTAGCTAATTTGTCGTTGATGTTTATGTAGAACTTCAATTGAGTGTATTGCCAAATGCCAAATGCCAAATGCCTTTCTCTTTTCATTTTTAGAAAGAATATTAGATAACACAATTTTGTATTGAAGACCAGTACAAAATTATGTATTGGTCTTCAATACAAAATTGTCAAATACTAGGTAATTGAAATTGTCAAATGCTATAGAATTGTCAAATATATATATAAAGTAATAACATATTTTATATATTATTACTTTATATTTATACTTTAACAATTTTAATTGGTTAAATATTTATAATTTAAATGCTCGAAATTAGGCTTGATGATAATTGCATAAGATTAGTTTTAGTTTGAAAATATCTTATTTAAATTTAATTTTTAATAATATTATTTTAATTTAAAATTTTAAAAAATTACAAATAAAATGATGATATTTTTTTTGGAAAAAATGACGATATTTTTGATATTGTAAAGAGAAGTTAAATTATTAGAATAAATTCAAATTTAAAATATCATTAATTCATAATATATTCTATTTAAAATTCAACTGAATCATTTGCTAAAAATTAAACTTAACCCATTAAATTAAATTAAATTAAAACCAAATTGAATTAAACTTAATTTATTATTAGGAAGAGATTTTAAACTATCTAACTTGTTGAAAAAATTTTAATTAAGTGACTAAGATGACTTTATCACTTGTTTACAATATTGAAACCATGGATGGTTGTTAAAGTAGTTACAGAGCAATTTATAAAACTTGTAAATATGACTATGTTCTTTATTATTAAGCCACGATTACAAAGGTTGTTTATGTCAACAAAAACAGCCAAAGATATTAAGTAGCATAAAGAGAAGCACATTGATGATAACATTATCTGCCATCCAGCTGACTCAATGATATGGAAAAAGCTTGATAGAAAGTTCCCATGGTTTAGACAAGATTGTCATAATGTTCAACTTGGATTGGCCTCAGATGGATTTAATCATTTCAGTAATATGAGTAATTCATATAGCATGTGGCTGGTGATTTTAGTACCATATAATTTACCGCCATGGAAGTGTATAAAGGAGCCTTTTATGTTGTTGTCTTTGCTTATTCCAGGACCTACTACTCTTGGTAAGGACATCAATGTTTACTTGCAACAATTAATTGATGAATTCAACCATCTATGGGAATATGGAATAAAAACTTTTGATGTTGTTGAAGGCAACACATTTACAATGCGTGCTGCTATTTTGTGGACAATAAATGATTTCCTAGCTTATGGGAATTTGTCAGGGTGGAGCGCTATAGGGTATATGGCTTATCCTGTCTATAATAATCAAACATATTCAACAAGGATACGAAGTAAAATATGTTATACGGGTTATTGTCATTATTTGGAACATGGGCATAGATGGCGAAAAAGTAAACAGTTGAGTTGGGTGAAGCTCCGATGCAGTTGTTGGGTGATGACATTGTTCACCAACTATCACATTTAGTTGACATTACACTTGGCAAACACCCAAGTAATAGAAAGCTTAAAAGAAATGATATTAAACTAAATTGGACTAAAAAAGCATATTTTTCAGCTTGTCATATTGGAAGGAATTACTATTGAGGCACAACCTTGATGTCATGCATATTGAGGAAAATGTTTGTGAGGCCATTTTGGGGATTGTTATGGGAATTGATGGGAAATCGAAAGACACTATTAAAGCTAGACTAAACTTGGAAGACATAAATATTAGAAAAGATTTGCATTTGAGAAGAAGAGATGATGGATCAGACTTTATTCCACCTGCTTGTTACGACATGTCAAAATGTAAGAAACAAGCATTCTGTCAGTTCCTCCAATCAGTCAAATTTCTTGATGGGTATGTATCTAATATAGGTCATTGTGTGAATGTTAAAGAGGGAAAAGTGTCAAGGTTGAAAAGTCATGATTGTTATGTACTTTTGTGATGGCTACTTCCTATTGGAATACGTGGGTATTTGTCAAAGGATGTGCTTATTACTTTGGGTCAAGTGGGAGAGTTTTTAAGCAATTATGTTGCAAGCCACTTAAAGTTGAAGAGCTTGATAAATTGGAGAAAGACACATAACATTGATTATGTGTAAGATTAAACTATTATTCCCCCATTGTTTTTTGATGTTATGGTCCATTCGGCAATTCACTTACCATAAAAAGCAATACTTATTGGACTGGTTTAATTTTAGTGGATGTCCCCGATTGAAAGGTAATTTATGTTAAATTCAACAAGTTTTTTCGATGATATTTGTTAGTAACAATTCCTAAGTTTTTAACAATTTATGGTTAGGTTTGTTGCTCTCTTAAGCATTATGTACGTAGAGCTCGACCAAAGAGGTCTATTATAAAGGCTTATATAGAAAATGAATGCTCAACTTTTTGCTCAATGTACTTAATTGATGTTGAGACGAGATTTAGTAGACCAGAATGTAACTTTGATTTCAATGACAATGGTGGTTTGTCTATTTTCTCCCAAAAGGTGAGGCCCCTTGGTGCGGGTAAATATGTCGAGTTAAGTAAGGACGAATTCAAAATTACCTATTAGCATATTTTGAACAATTGCAATAACATCGATACATATATGGAGTACGTATATTACTTTTCATTCAAACAATCATATTACAATTTTCTTTGTTAACTCATCGATGTTATTGTGTTTTCTTTTTCTAATAGAGAGCACAATGACACAATTCAAAGCAAAGGGATCGTTAATGTCAAAGAAAGACATAGGCAGGAGTTTATATCATAGTTTATAAATTAAGTAAGTTTCATATTAATTACATATTATGAGAATATGAGAATATGTCTCATCCTCATATTTATTTTCAATTTGTCATACAGATGATATAGTAATATAATTGTAACGTGGAAAAAGCGACAACAGCATTATATAATTTGGCATATGGACCTCATATTTGTGGGAAGAAATACACAAGTTGCATTGTAATAGGGTGCAATATCACAAACAAGATCGAGATAGTCGAGTTAGACGTAAAAATAGTGAGGTTGTCATTGAAGGATGTCATGACAATGAAATCATTAACTTCTACGGTGTCATATTTGAAATTATAGAGTTGCACTACATCAAGGATAACAAGTTTGTTCTACTTAGAAGCAAATGGTTTGATCTAATTGACATGAGAGTGAACGGGCATATTACTAGCATAAATGTTAGTAAGACATGGCATGATAATGATCCTTTTATCCTCGCAACTCAAGCCAAACAAGTTTTCTACTTCAATGATATTGTATTGGGTCACAATTGGAAGGTTGTTCAAAAGTTTCAATAAAGGAATATCTTTGATTTTTTTGAAAGGGATATTGGTGAATCGGATGAAGATGCTGATAAAGTCTATCAAGATATTGGATAAGAGATTAAAAAAAACAAAGGCATTACAATAGAAGATGCAGATATATCATCATTTTAAAAGAGAGATGTGGAGCCCAATATAATTCAATTGGATGAAGTCCAACCTTGCCTTATCTTACAAACATATGAAGACTATACTTAGGATGACTTCAATGATAATGACGATACTTTGGTGGAATATATTAGTGATGAAGAATCAAATGAACATGTATTTAATGATGATGATTTTTTTCATCTTGATGGTGATGATTGAATGCAAGTTTCATTGTTTGTATTGTTTCAAATGTTAATAACATAATTATAGGTCTTATGTTGTTGATGTTGTAGTTATGTTAATTTACGATGACTATAAGCATATTTTTAATGTTTCAGTTATGTTTTTGTTGTAGCTGATGATTTTCAAATTATTGATCACGACGATTTCTATAGATTTTTTTTTGTTTCAAAAGTTAAGAAGATAATTGCCTGATTTTGTTGATGTTATTGATATTTTACATAGGTTGATTATAATAGCACCTGATCATAACAAAGGAAAGAGGGTGGTAATAGGTGATGAAGTTTCTCCAACAGAACAACTAGCAATTGCATCATGGCATGAGGAAAGTCAGCAACAACAACCTTTACCAACATCGTCTGGTAGTCATGAGGGATCTTCAGGTTTTGTTATTGATAACCAAGCATATTTACATGTATGCCCTCATTACATGTTTGGCGTGTTTTAATCTTTATGTTGTTTTTTCAGGTTCCAATACTGGCCTTAGAAAATAAGGTAGACGTAAGACAAAAAGAGTAGAGTTGCAACAGATGAATGTTGCAATGAATACGAAGTTATCAGTCATGATTGACCCCATGTAACAACGCCTAGTTGATAAGATCCAAGCTGCAAAATTGGCCAGTGAGTTGGGCACCGTAGTGAGGAATGAGTTTCCTTGCCTTCAGCATGTTAGGCAGTTGAAGTAAGACAATTTGTTGCAAAATGTTTTGGATAAAGTTTCGATACTATTTCAATTTATTTCATTATAAGTATTGCAATTTTACTTAACTAAAGTAATAACTTATCTAATATGTGTTCTCACAGATGAAGCTCAATATCATTGATATCAAGTAGCCTGAGGTTTCAGGCAGTGTTGGTTCATTGTTGATGAAGGATTAACACTATCAACTTCATAAATATTATCAGTCTTTCCCTTCCGATGAAGAGGTCAAGAGACATATGCCTTAAAGGGAGGCTGAAGCAAATTAGAATAAATTGTGTGATTATTTGGCCTTACTGCAATTTATGTTTTATTTTTTCTCTTCATATTTTCCTTCCATTTATTGTATTTATACATTTCATTACTAATTCTCTTAATTTAGGAAAAGTATCAGAAAGCCAAGGCCAATAAAGCAAAAATGTTGACTCTGCATAACACTGGCTTTAAATCATTTGACATTGTTCAACAAAAATTAACAAGTGTAACGTGTTCAATTTATTATTCTATTTTTTAATACAATAAATTCTAATTAGTTAAATTTTATTAAATTCATATTGTAGAGTCAAACACAACTCTAAGAGCAACAGTGTGATAGGATCATATTGTATAAGCCCACACACTACAAAGAAAGTCAAGGCTGGACATCTGAAGAGGCACAAAGTAATTATATAAGTACAAATACATTAATATTACAATTTATTTTTCTATATAATATTAACTAATAATATTTTTATTAACTGCATTTTCTACTTTACATTGTAAAACAAGATGCAGGAGCTGTCGCAGACGTCATTAGCTGAGGGAATTCAACCCAATGTCGATGACATTTGCAACAATGTCCTTGGTACACGAATGGGCTATATCAAAGGCCTTGGATATCGCCCTAAACCTATTGGAGCCTCTTCCTCATGACCAGCATTGTTGATGACGTTTCAAGAGGAGAAGTAGACACTGAAAACAAAATTACAATGTACAGAAGACAAGTTAAATCGTGAACTAAAAGAAATTAACAACCTTATAAAATTGGTTAAACAAATGCTAGGTTATGCATATGTTAATACAAGTGACTCAGATTTAGACTCGTAGTTTGTAAATGATGTGTAAATATTGTTTTATATACAATGCATTCCATTTTATTTGTTTATTTTATTTCAATTTATTATTATTTACAAAATATGTCACTAACATTAATTATAACAAAATAATTTAAATATTTTAAAATGTCTTAAAATTTGTAATAAATTAAAATAAATTCGTTTCTAACAATTATAATAATTATAAATTAAAAAATAAAAAATGTTACTAAATAATATAAGCTATCAAAAAAATTTGTCATAAAAAGTCTTAAAATTGTAATAAATTAAAATAAATTTGTTTTTAACAATTATAATAATTATTAAATTAAAAGCTAAATTTCGTCACTAAATACTATTAGCTACCAAATACAATTTGTCACAAAAACTAATTCACTACGTATAAACCATGCCGTAATAAGGATTTGCTATGACTAGATTTTTGTAGCTAAAACTTTTTTGCTGCCAAACAAAAATCATAACAAAATTCTATTAGCAACTAAAGCTTAATTCATCACAGAAAGCTTTTACCTACGTTTAAATAAACGTCTCTAAAAACATTTCCCTATAAGAAATATTAGTAGCTAAAAGGCTTCTGCTACCAAAATGAAATCATCACTAAAAATAAATACTGACGAATAATGTTTTGTGGGAAAAGATTTTTATCTACGAAAAGGAAACGTCGCACAAAACCATGTATGACATTCCTCCTTTCTTCGAGAATAAATTTTACCGACGGATAATTTTTGTCGCAAATATGTTTTCGTGACAACTTCTGGTAACATCCCAATATCCCATGTTAAGGGTTAGGACCCTAGAATATGGTACATGAGAGACATTATGAGAACTTAGGACCTGCATTTCACGTCCATGCATCATTTACCACACATACATGTTAAATTGATTGTTGCAGACATTAAAATAATTGTACATGCATTCATTGACATATTCTAGGTATAATTGTTTATAAATGTGATTATATTGGGAATTGTGGTTTTTATATGTTGAAAACTGATTTGGAGAGTGTATTTAGTGATTTAGAATGTTTGGTGAATTTTAGGAAAATTTATGAAAATATTGGGTATTTTGAGACTAGGAAAAATGTCGAGTGACAGGACAATTAATAATTAGCATTAGAAAATTAATGTCAAATAACAGTGGAAATTTTTATATATAACTTTGGGATTTAATGACTTATTTCATTGAAATTCGGAGACAATTGGGAGTATAGGACAACACATAACATGGCACCTTAAATGACAAATGTCATGACAAGTGTGACAACACTTTCCATACATTTTATACAACTTTAATCAACAACCCTTACATCCAAGAAAACCATTTTTCTCTTCATTTTCGTTACCTGCCATCTTCTTTCTTCTTTCTTCTTTCTTCTTTCATATGACACCCATACTTAGCCTTCACAACATAAAGTGTTGTCAAAAATCTACACTTGCCTCTCAAACCATTTGTTATCTTCACCTTGTTGATGAAAACCTAGGCTATTTTCCTCCTTGAAAGATTATGTACATGGGTTGTATGGAGAGCTAGGGTTAAGAGACATCTTGAAGAGTTTAAAATTTTTGGAGGATTAATCAAGTGAGTTATGCTTTAATCTTCATGGGTATTGTTAAATGTAAATCATTTGAGTAATTTGAGATTAATGATCATGATCATGGAATTATGTGTATAAAACGTGAGTGGTTAAATGATCTTGTAAATGTCTTTTTTTTACATAAATAATGAGTTATAATGAATAAATTGATGTAGCAATGCTTTTGGGTTAAATTGATTATGAAAATGGTGTATGAAGAAGTGTAGAAAATTGATTAGTGAATGGAGTGTTTTTACTAGACAGACATTAGTATTTGTCAATAACTTGCCCTGTGAATATCCAAATTGGATTAATTTTAATGGAGAGTAACATAGAAACATAGGGCTACAATTTTTATGAAGGAAGTAAATTTTAGTTATATCCTTAAGGATCTTGAAATTTAGCTGGAAGTTGAGTTCTGGCATAGGCTGCAACACTAGCTTTGATAGAAATTGTGTCCTATTTTGACCAAATAAAGTTTATTTATTGAGGCCGAATTAGGCCATGTTGTCTTAATAAAAGTTGTAGCTTATTCTCTTATCTTTCTATTGGTATAAATTTTGTAATTTTTGGATATATTTATTGATAGATATGAGTATTACAATTTGGAGTACACTAATTCTTCGATCATGCTCTAGCCAAAAATTTGAATGTGCATAGTTAGTGGTATTTTAAGTATAACTCATGGAATCATGAACCAAATATAATGATTTTTGTTTATTTTGAAACTTAAGACATACATTAACATTTTTTTAGAAGAATGTATTACCTAAATACCTCATTTTCTATGTCAAAATGGTTATGTAAAACAAACCCAAAAATTTGAAGAGACCCGTTGAATCTCTGGGTGGTTCTAGCAGGAGGTTTAGCAAGCGTCAGAATTGATCTTTCAAACAACTGACTCGATCAAGATAGTCGGGGCTCAAATAGAGGGGTAGTTTTGTTCAATCTGGCAATAGCAGAGGTGCAATATCGGGACAATTTCCTACTTGTGAGTATTGTAGGAAGAAGTATAGTGGTGAATGTTAGAAGTTGACATGAGCCTGCCTTTGATGTGGCTCATTTGATCATCAAGCTAGGGATTGTTCTGTTGTGTTTAAAGCACATTTTTGTAGGAGAGGAAGTGCGGTGACAAAAACTATGGGTCAGCAGAGCCGAGCTAGTGGGTCGAGACAGAGAGGCCGTGGCAGAGGCATAATAAGCTCTAGGAGTGCTACTGGTAAGATTGAGGTGCAGAGCACCCAACCACAGTCTCAAGTCCAAGTATATGTTATAACCAGATAGGAGGCTCAGGATTCTCCAAATGTCGTTGCAGGTGTGTTATTTATATTCACTTTTGAGGCTTTTGCATTGTTAGATTCTGGATCTACGCATTCTTTTATCATATTGCATCTGGCATCTACATTGCATTATTGTGTTAAAGAACTGTTGAAACAAGGATTAAAGCTGAGTACACCAATAGGTAATACTATAGCAATAGGAGAAGTCTGCAAGAAGTTCTTGATTTGAATTGATCAAGCAGAATTGGAGGCTGATTTGATTGTACTACAATTAAGGTAGATAGATATTATCCTAGTCATGTATTGACTCACTGCTCATAAGGCTATTATGAACTGCTACACTAAGGAGGTAATATTAAAATCTCCTAATTAGCTAAGAGCAATATTCAGAGATATTAGTAAAGCAATGCCAATCAGACCGATCTCATTCTTAAGTGCACTAAGATTGATCAGAGGAGGAAGTGAGGCCTATCTGGCCCATGTTATCAATACTCGAACTGTGCATAATGTATAGGATATTCTTATTATGAGAGACTTCTTAGATGTGTTTCCCACAGAGTTATCTGACTTACCTCTAGATCGAGAAACAGAGTTCACAATTAATCTGATTTTAGGTACTACTCCTATATCCATTCCTCCATATAGGATGGCACCTATGGAGTTGAAGGAGTTGAAGGCTCAGTTGCAGGAGTTTCTAGAAAAGGGGTTTATTAGACATAGTGTTTCACCCTAAGAAGCTCTAGTGTTATTTGTCAAGAAAAGATGGAATGTTGAGACTGTACGTCGATTATAGGCAACTGAATCGGGTAACAGTGAAGAACAAGTACCCGTTGCCTAGAATCAATGATTTTCTTGAACAGTTGCAGGGAGCTCAGGTGTTCATTAAGTTAGACTTGAGGTCGAGGTACTATCAATTGAAGATAACAGAGGTTAATGTACCAAAGAATGCTTTCAGAAGCAGGTATGGGCATTATGAACTCTTAGTAATGCCATTTGGGTATACTAATACCCCAGTTGCATTTATGAAATTGATGAATAAGGTGTATCAGCCCTAACTAGATCACTTTGTGACAGTATTTATCAATGACATTTTGGTGTATTCAAAAAGTTGAGAAGAATATGTTGAACACTTAAGAGTAATCCTACAGGTTATAAGGTAGAAACAACTACATGTCAAATTCAGCAAATGTGAGTTTTGGCTGGATCAGGTAGTATTTCTGGGTCACATAGTAAATGGGAAAGGTATACAAGTGAATCCAAAGAAGATAGAGGCAGTAATGAAGTAGGAGGCACCGAAGAATGTGTTTGAGATCTGAAGTTTTCTGGGATTAGTCGAATATTACCGGAGGTTTATTGAGGGGTTCTCATTGATCTCAGCCCCTCTAACTAAACTTCTGAGGAAGAATATTGTTTTCAGATGGAATGATGAATGTCAAAGGAGTTGTAACGAGTTCAAACATCGGTTGATTATAGCACCAGTATTAACTATTCCATTTGGAACTAGAGGTTATGTAGTATGCAGTGATGCTTTGCATCAAGGATTGGGATGTGTGTTAATGCAGTATGGCAAGGTGATAGCCTATGCATCAAGACAATTAAGGTCTCATGAGATTAATTATTTGGTACATGATTTAAAGCTTGCTATAATTGCTTTTGCTTAAAAAATGGAGACATTACTTGTATGGATAGACTTTTCTGATTTATACTGTTCATAAGAGCTTGAGGTATCTACTAAGTCAGAAGGATTTGAACATGAGACGGAGGAGATGGATAGAGTTGTTAAAGGATTATGACTGCACGTTTAAGTATCACCCTAGAAAATCCAATGTGGTGGCAGACGCGTTAAGTAGGAAATCGAATAGCATTGTAGCTCAGATTCAGTTATCGAGGTTACCAAGCTTGATTCAATTAAGAGCTTTGAATATAGAATTGAATCTAGAATATAATGAAGCATTGATTACTACACTGGGACCAAGATCAATGTTGCATGAGAAGATTAGAAGAGTCCAGAGTAAATATCTTGAAATGGTGAAGCTGATTGAGAAGATTAAGGTGAATTCATATTCTAAATTTGAATTAAGAGAAGAGACTTTGGGGTTAAAGTAAAGGCTGTGTGTGCCTAATGTGGATGAATTGAGGAGAGAAATTCTAAATTAAACTCATGTAGCCACTTATGCTATGTATCCTAGTACTACCTGATGTACAATACGCTTAAGCAGCATTTCTGGTAGCCAAGAATGAAGAAACAAGTAGCAGAATATGTGGCTAAGTGCTTAATTTATCAGCAGATTAAACCTGAGCATCAAGCTCCAAGAGGGAAGCTTCATTCGTTACCTATTCCAAAGTGGAAATGGGAACAAATTACTATGGATTGAATTATGGGATTACCAAAGACTCTGAGGAAACATTATGCTATATGGGTTGTGGTGGACTGATTGACTAAGTCGACCTATTTCTTGCCAGTGAGAGAAAATAGCTCACTAATTCAATTGGCTCAGGGGTATGTAGATGAGGTGGTCAGATTGTATGGGATTCTAATGTCTATTGTGTCAGACAAGGATCTCATATTTACTTTGAGATTTTGGAAGAGTCTACAGTCTGCTATAGGTTCAAAGTTAAACTTCAGTACTACATTTCATCCTCAAATGGATGGACAGAGTGAGAGGACAATCAAAACTGTTGAGGATATACTTAGAGCATGTGTATTAGAGTTCAAAGGAGCTTGGGATTAGTATATAGCTCTGATTGAGTTTGCATATAATAACCACTATCATAGCAATATCAAAATTGCACCATATGAGTCATTGTATGGCAAAAGATGTCGATCACCTTTATATTAGGATGAAGAGGATTTAAGAATGTTAGAAGGCCCAGAACTGATTCAAGATACTATGGATAAGGTGAAACTGATCATAAGTAAAATTAAAGTAGCTCAAGATAGACAAAAGAGCTATGTGGATCAACACCAAAGGTATATGGAATACAGTGTAGGTGACAAGGTGTTTCTAACCCTACGTTTGGTTTATATCCCCATGGGTGGGGATAGATGATAGGGACAGAAAAATTCTGTCTCTGACCTATTTGCTTTCTGTCTCCACCAATTTCTATCCCGACTTCGAATGACAGAGACATAAAATTTTTGTTCCTTCCAAAACCAGAGGACAAGAATGCAGAGACAAAGACAGGACTAAAAGACATAGGTGAAATGTCAGAAATGCTCTCCCTTCAAATCCTAAAATAAAACATAATTTAATTAAATATAATGTAATTTAATTAAATAATCATAATAATTTAATTAATTATATTGTAATTAATGAATTAATTATAATATTTTAATTAATGAATACAAATATTTTAATTAAATATAATGTAATTAATTAAGTAATAATTGTTAATTAATTATAATATTTTAATTAATGAATAATAAGATTTTAATTAAATATAATGTAATGTAATTAAATAATCATAATAATTTAATTAATTATATTGTAATTAATATTTTAATTAATGATTAGTTATATTTTAATTAGATATATTTTAATTAATGAATAATAAAATACATCAATAAATTACATAATTTAATTATTGAATAATAAAATAATCAATAAATTACATATTTCCAACCATATTATACTATAGGGGGATTTTCGTCACAGCTACTGTTTTTATGTTTTGTCCCCTGCAACCAAACACATTTCTGTCCTCGAGACGGAGAAATTTTTTTTTGTTCTTTCCATCACAACTAAACAACTCACTGTCTTCAATTTCTGTTCTGTTTTGTCTCCAAATTTCCCTCTCGTTCCGTCTCTGCATATTGGAGACAGTAACCAAACAGATAGTAAGAGTCTCACCTTAGCAAAGAGTGTTGAGATTTGGCAAGAAGGGTAAACTGAGTCCTAGGTATATTATCCTTGAAAGGATAGGCCTATTAGCATACAGATTAACCTTACTGAGTGAGATGTCATTGATACATAACGTATTCCATGTGAGTATGCTTAGGAAGTATCGGTTGAATCCAACGCATGTATTATCGGCTCAAGAAATTGAAGTCGCTAGTAATCTAAGTTATGTTGAAGAGCTAGTTTAGATAGTGGGATATTGGACAAAATAGTTGAGGAATCGGACAATTCCATTGGTGAAAGTCCTTTGGGGGAATCACTCAAATGATGAAGCAACTTGAGAAATGAAGGAGCACATGAAGAAACAACATCCCCACTTATTCCAACAATCAGGTAAGAATTTCAAGGAAAAAATTTCTTAAGGAAGGGAGAGTTGTAACATTCCGTTATCCCATGTTAAGGGTTAGGACCCTAAAATACGGTACATGAGATATATTATGAGAACTTAGGACCTTGATTTCATGTCCATGCATCGTTTACCACACATACATGTTAAATTGATTATTACACACTTTAAAATAATTATACACGTATTCATTGATATATTCCGGGTGTAATTGTTTATAAATGTGATTATATTAATAATTGTAGTTTTTATATGTTGAAAACTGATTTGGAGAGTGTATTTAGTGATTTAGAACTTTCGGTGAATTTTAGAAAAATTTATGAAAATGTTGGGCATTTTTAGGCTAGGAAAAATGCCATGTAGTAGGACAATTGATAACTAACAGTAGAAATTAATGTCAAATGATAGCGAAAATTTTTATCTATGACTTCAGGATTTAATGACTTATGTCGTTGAAAATTGGAGACAGTTGGGAGTATAGTGAAAGACACTATAATGGATCGAACATAATAATATAAATATAAAACCTGAATCCATCTTGAGCACTGTTCTTCTTCA
>JAOSBN010069261.1:0-13258 GCA_027563595.1 Erythroxylum suave | reverse complement strand
CTTCATACTTATTATAGCCGCTTCATGTTATTCTTTTTTCTTTTCTTTTTTCTCCTGTTTTGGTTTTGTTCTTTTCTCGTTTTTTAATAGAACAGAAACAATAGATAGAAAACAAAAACTATATACAATGTGCTCTTAACTTGTGATTCCACACTAAAGTATCATTTAACACTTTATAAACTTATGATTGGTAAGCTAATGGGGTTTTTGGGTTTTAAAATTAGGTGATTTAAAAAAAAAGGGTTAAAGGCTCAATGGGGCTAGCAAGGGATAATAAAAGGGTAGGTTATTTAAGCCAAAGGTTAAAATAAGAAGGCCTTAATCATTTTCATATAGCAAGCATCCAGTAGATTTAAACTGATTTAAAGCAAGTTCTAAAGGTAATTACCTAAGGAAGAATCACACAAACAAAGAAATGAAATGAATATAAAATGGCATCATAAAGCTCAATTCCTCACATAGACTCAAATAAAAATCTATTATACTTCTATATGTTATTGTTGGATCGCCTATAGCCTAAGTATTCACAATACGCAGCGGAATGGACCATACTACACAACAAGAAGTATAATCGAAATTTCACAACATGTACGAAATCTCCTCTTGACGCGGATTGGTATTTGTTTTCAGATCTGTAGACGCTGCAACATGTGAACGTCCTCTACTGGTATCCACACAAGGATGAACGATCAGGGCAGCAACTAATGTGTGCTAGCACGTTCTAAAACACTTTAGAACGTCGCATTATTTTTCTCTGGGAAGAAGAACAAACGGCTAGGTCTAGGTGGCTAGGGTTTTTCGTCTCTTCTCTAACAAGACATAAGTTCTCTATTTATAGAGAAACCCTAATCCCTATTCCTATTAGGAATAAGAATATCATAATCCTAAACCCATTAGGATTATGGAAGCCCAATAAGTTTCGGCCCATATTATATCTCATATAATAAAAGCCCGACAACTTAATTCAATCTAGCCCAATAAATATATCCACATATATTTATTCAGTGCTAATAAATTAGGCCCAAGAGAATAAGCCCAAATCACATCACTCTCTGTGCGCTACCTTGTGGGCTCATTTGATGTTGGCAATGGGCTTGATCACACTTTAAGGCCCATAAGTCATAAGCGGCCTTTAGCAAGACATTATGACTACCCAAATCAAATAAGGATCGATAATCCAATTTAACCTATAACTGTGGTTATAAACTCAGTCCCTTTGTAACACGATATCAAGATTACTCACAAGGCATGGTACATTTCAACCTTTGATTAATCATTGTTTCTTGATTCCCAAGTTGACTGACTATAAACAAATGACATTGATGACTCCTTATTAATTCATTTGAGCACGACCATGCATTTCTTCAGCCGTACTTGTCAAGAGGCCCAAATGATATCTCTCTCATTTAAAAGAGGTACAAATCTCATCTACGTCATTCACATCCCTCCATATGATTCATTTAATGTCTAACATAAGATTACTTGTTATTCGGTTAAAGATAACTTATTCTAATGTCAAAACACTGAATTCCTCATATAGGGAACGATGATGACTTTAGGTCAAAGGACTAAAGTCAAACCATATTGAGAATCACTAATGACATGAAACCACATAGTGTTCTCTCTATGGGTTGGTCCAATATATGTTCTCTAACATATATCTATATATCTGATTTGATAACTCATATCTATGATCAGTAAAACGTGATCATCAATTAAAACACATAATAGCCTTAATTCATTATTGTTCCACCAATAATGATCAACCAGGGACATTTTAGAGCATTATAATACTTATGGTTTTACTATCAAGTCACATACTTGATGACATAAGCCTAATAATATTCATGGAATGTAAATCACATTGCGTAAAAAATATACATGCATGTATAAAAAAATACATCATAATATATTATTAATAAGTCAGAATGTCAGTACAAAATTCACATATGTCCATTGGCCTAGGGCACACTACTAACAGTTACCTCATTGTTCAAGTGTTAAGTTCTGAGTGAGCTTATGTGGCCAACTACTTTCATCACTCTCCATGGTTCACTCTCTACTTAAGGAGCCTAATTTGAGTTCACAATTGTATTTAATCTCATTTCAACTAGCGTGATAGAATCTCATGGCAACACATTATCAAAAAGATTCAAATGTAAGGAAAATGACACACCTAATACTAACAATTTAACATGCATCCCAAAGGGCATGAAAAAAGGAAAACATAAATGCAAAGACTACCTCCCCATACTTAAACAAAACATTATTCTTAATGTGAAAAAGAGAACATCCAAAACCAATAAACAACACTATGAAAAACAAAACAAAAAACAAAAAAAGAATAATAAAAGAGATTAAGGGTAAGATGGGCTTATGGTGGTAGTACTGATAGAAGTGGCATATTTTTTCCTCTCATCCTTTGGTCCTCCAATAAGATATGTTGCACAATAAATCTTCAAGTAACCTCAAAACATATCCTTGGGGCCCTAAACGATAAGAGAATGAAGTGAATAACCAGTTAAACCAAACTAGATATTATCACATCAAAACAACACCACAATAACACAAAAAAAGAAATAAAAGATAGACATACTAAGTTAAAGTCATTAACTTGACCATTCCATATGAAGTTATAGAAGAGTGAGTGAAAGGAAATAGAGTACTTCCCTTTTTTATAAGAATGGCCCTCCAAAGTAAAGCATGCATCTATGCCTGTTAACCTTAAAATTTTCACTCGTTTCATTTTCTAACTCTAAAGCTCTATGGGTGAATACTTAAATAACCTTGAATAGGCCACTCCATCTTTACTTGAGCTTTCTGGGAAATAACCAAAGTTATAAATTGAATAAAAGCACTAAGTCCCTAAAAGCACTAAGTCTCCACTTTTGAATTCCTTCTTCTTAATGTGGGCACCATGCCACTTCTTAGCCATTTTTTGTACAAATTGGCATTTTCATATGCATTATATCTTAACTCTTCCAATTCATCAAGTTGTAATAATCTCCTCTCTTGTGCTAGCTTCCTATCTATGTTTAATTTTCTAATTGCCCAATAGGCTCTATGCTCCAACTCCAATGGTAAATGGCAAGCTTTTTTATACATAAGTCAATACAGTGTTGTGCCTATGGGAGTTTTGAAAGCTGTCCTATAAGCTCATAATGCATCATCTAGCTTTAAAGCCTAATCTTTCCTTAACATGCTCACTACCTTCTCCAAAATCTTTTTCAACTCTCTATTCATCACCTCCCTTTGGCCACTCATTTGTGAATGGTAGGGGTTGCCACTCTATGACTTATGGCCACTCATTTGTGAATGGTAGGGGCTCATTTGTGAATGGTAGGGGCTCCCTCCATCACTTATGATAACTCTAGGCATTGTAAATCGAGTAAAGATCTTCTTGATGAATCATTGCACCACCTTGTCATCATTTATTGGGATAGCTATTTCTTCAACCCACCTGGACACATAATCAACTCCAACCAATATATTAGAGTTACCTAGGGAAGATGGGAATGGTCCCATGAAATCCAAGCCCAACACATCAAATATCTCCACCTCCACAATGTTTGAAAGTTACATCTCATCTCTCTTCAAAATGTTGCCCACTCTTTGGCACCTATCACAACATAATACAAAATCTTAGCCATCCTTAGACAAGCTTAGCCATCAGAATCCACACTCCAAAATACGAGCACCCGTCTTATTCACTCTATAGTGTCTGGTATAAACTGAACCCTAACACTGGTTCCAAATTTTAGGCATTTCATCTTCAAGGACACACCTATGAATTAAACTGTTAGCATGTCTTTTATATAAGCCAAGTTTATCCCAAATATAGTGAGAACACTTAAATAAGAACCAATTCCTTGGTTGATGTGAGAGATTAGGGGGAAGAATACCACTTGAGAGATAATTGGCAATATTTGCAAGCCAAGGAAGAAAAGGATTTTCTACAATCATTAAAGCCTTGTTAGGAAAACACTCTTCAATTTCCTTCTCTTCTTTATTTTGTTCCCCTTCAAGTCTCGATAGGTGGTTTGCCACAACATTTTCTACTCCTTTCTTATCCTTAATCTCAGTGTTGAAATCTCGAAGTAAAAGCACCCATCAGATCAGGCTAGCCTTGGCATCCTTCTTTGCAAAGAGATAATGCAATGCTGTATGATTTGTAAAAACAATAACTTATGAGCCCAGAAGGTAAGAACAAAAATTTACAAATGTAAATGTCACTACAAGTAACTCCTCAGTGGTGGTATAGTTCATTTGTGCTCCTGTCAAGGTCTTACTAGCACAGTAAATTGCATGTAACTTCTTCCCCTTCCGCTATCCGAGTACACAGTTAAATGCATGGTTGCTTGCATTATACATGATCTTGAAAGGAAGTGACCAATCTGGTGTCATCAAAATAGGTACTATTGTAAGTGTCATCTTTACCTATTAAAAGTATCTAATCAATCATTATCAAACACAAAAGGCACATCTTTAACTAACAATTTAGTTAATGGTCTAACAATAAGAGAAAAATCCTTGATATATCATCAGTAGAACCCTGTATAACCAAGGAATGCTCAGGCGCCCTTAATGTTAGAAGGAGGTGGAAGCTTTTTAATCACTTCAGTCTTAGTTTGATTGACCTCAATCCCCTTGTATGAGATTTTATAGCCTAAAACTATTCCCTCTTGGACCATGAAATGACATTTGTCCCAATTCAAGACTAAATGAGACTCCTCACATCTTTGTAATAGTCAATCCAAATTAAACAAATGATGATCAAAAGAGTCTCCAAAAATAGAGAAGTCATCCATAAATACCTATATAAAGTCCTCATTCACATCTTCAAAGATGACCGTCATGCACTTTTTGAATGTTGCTGGTGCATTGCATAGGCTAAAAGATATCCTCCTATAAGCAAAAGTCCCATAACGATAAGTTAAAGTAGTTTTCTCTTAGTTTTGTTGGTATATGAGCACCTAAATGTGTCCTGAATATCTATTAAGAAAGAAATAAAAAGTATGGCCAGCCACCCATTCAATCATTTGGTCCACCAAATATAATGGAAAATGGTCTTTTTTGTTGATTAAATTAAGCTTTCGATAATCAGTTCACACTCTCTAACCTATGATGGTCATAATGGAAATTTGTTCATCTTTTTCATTCTCTATCACTATCATGCCTCCTTTTTTAGGCACACATTGCACCTAACTTACCCACTCATTATCTAAAATTGGGTATATATTGCCTGCATCTACAAGCTTCACTAGTTCCTTCTTAACAACCTCTTCAATGTTTGGATTTAACTTTCTTTGTCTTTACCTCACTATCTTACATCCTTCTTCAAGGTTAATCCTATGCATCACCACATTGGGGGTAATCCCCCTCATATAAAAAATTTGCCACCCTATGGCTCTCATCCTCTTCTTAATGGTCTCTACCACTTTTTCTTCTTGTTCAACATTCAGTTGGTTAGAAATGATGATAAGTAAGGTGTGGTCCTTTCCTAAAAATGTGTATCTTAGGTAAGAAGGTAAGGGTTTTAGTTCTACAATGGGAGGTTTTACAATAGAGGGTGGATGGGTGCATCCTCTCTCTCTAACTTCTGTTGCTCACCCTCCTCATACAATTCCTCTTCACTAACACTCATACCTATGCACTCTCTCAACTTCCTTTTCAACTTCCCTCACACAATCATCCAGAACATCAATCTTCATGCAAGCACTTCCATCCACTAGTTTCTTCAAAGATTTACTCATATTGAATTCAACCTGCTTATTACCAACTCTCAAAACCAATTTTCCTTTATGCACATTAACTAATGCCCTACCATTATTTATAAAGGGCCTACCCAAAATAGATGGACAATTCCTATCCTTTTCAAAATCTAACATAATAAAAGTCAATAAGAATTATAAATTTATCCACTTTTACCAAAATGTCTTCTACTACCCCAAATGGTCTTTTGTTGGACTAATTCCCAAGTTGGATAAGCATAAATGTTAGCTTAACATCTCCTAGCCCTAATTTCCTAAAAACAGAGAAAGGCATGAAATTAATACTAGCGCTTAAATCACATAAGCATTTAGAAAATTCAAAATCACCAACAACACATCGAATAGTAAAACTCTTTGGATCTTGTAGTTTTGAAGGCATTGTGCTTGTGATGATCAAAGTACAATTCTCTGTCAAGGTCACCATCTGGTTGTCTTTCCAAGTGTGTTTATGTGTCAATATGTCCTTAAGAAACTTTGCATACTTAGGCATACACTCCAATGCTTCCACCAAAGACAAAACTTTGCATATTTGGAGAATTGAATGTCGACTTCATGTTTTCTCACCCTCTACAGATATGGAATCTTAGGCCTGTAGGGTGGTGGTGGTACATGTCGTTTCTTTTCTTCTTTGTCTTCTACCTTTTCCTCTTGTTGGCTATCTTTTTGCACACTTAACTTATCCAATTGCTTGCCACTCCTAAGTGTGATAGCCTTAAGTTGTTTCTTTGGATTGTCCTCAGTGTTGCTTGGTAAGCTTCCTGCATTCCTAGAAGACAAAACATTAGCAAGTTGACCTACTTGTACCTCCAAGTTGCGGATGGATGAAGAATGGTTCTTCATAATCAGGTCAAACTTTGTATGCATTTTCTTCTAACTCTCTTCTTTTCTTCTTTAACCTTGCTCTTGGATTGAGAACTTTAAACGCAATACATCCATTAATTTGTCCATTTCATTCTCCAAAAGATTCAAGTTGGTTTTGCTAAAATTTAGTAGATCCTTGTGTTCTCACTTGGCCACCTGCATTGTTAATACTCCACAAAAAATTTGGGTTATTTTTCCTCCTAGGATTATAAGTATTAGAGTATAGATTATTACCTTATTGCAGCTGGCCCAAGTAATTTACTTGTTCTGTACCACTCGCTCCCAATAAGAAACATTCAGCTACGCCATGTTGTCTTGCCCACATAATTCACATTGTACTTGCATATTCTTGATTGTGGATGAAGAAGCTCGTTGTATGTTGGTCAAATGCTTGGTGAGGGTAGTAATTTGTGTTTGCAAGGCTATCACTGAGTCAAATAGAATTATTCCTTTCTATTCCTTAGACCCTTGTTTACTCCTTTCATTTGATCATATACAGCTATTACTCGCCAACTCTTCGAAAATATTGTGAGTTGTATTAATGGTTTTCCTCATCAAAGACCCTCCTGTAGCTACATCTATTATTCCTCTTCTGGTTTGAGTCACACCATTGTAGAATGTTTGCAAAAGAAACTCCCATGAAATGTTAATTATAATAGGGGCAAGTCCTTTATAATTATTTGAATCTCTCCTAAGCTTTATAAAATGACGCCCCATCATTTTGTTGAAAGTTGGTGATCTCTTTGATGATTCTTGTTGTCTTGGTCAAAGTAAAATACTTAGCCAAGAAAGCTTGGGCTAGTTGCTCCTAAGTAGTGATTTGGCTTGCAGTGAGTGAAGTGTACCATGCCTTTGCCCGATCCCTCAAGGTAAAAGAAACAATCTCAACCTTTTGGCATCATCCGACATTGCATTAAACCTAAAGGTATCGCAAATCTCTAAGAGATTTGTAAGATGGGTGTTGGGATCTTTGTTGGAAAACCTATAAAACTGCATATTACTCTGAATTATGTTGAGGAGTGATTGTTTGATCTCAAAATTATTGGCGTAAAAATTCCTCTACCATTGATAATTTTCCTATCTCTTCATCTTCCTCTCGCCAAGATTTCCTAGTTCGTTCTAATCGTGTGATATCTAAATCTACCGTCTCTGCTGCACGACTCGAACCTCTCATGACTCTTGTGTTTATGCAAGAGCACGATTATGAAATAAAATGAAAGAAACAAAAACAAAAATTAAAAATAGTCTAATGCTTTAAACAATAGAACTAAACTTCATCTCCCCAGCAACGGTACCAAAAACTTGATCGCAAGGTTTACGTATAAAAAATTTAAAATTTATAACCTTGATATTTCCATAATCACACGAGTCATTTGCATAGTAGCTAAGGTATCATTCCCACAAGAAGGGTTAATCTAGTCTAAAATCCAAAGTCAGAGACTACTAAACAAATATTTAACAAGCAATAAATTTCAACACAAGAATTAACTAAATCAAATAAATCAAATCAACTAACAAAACAATAATTGACAATTAACACTAAAATAGAAAAAGTCATGATGACGATTAACTATTTTAATTTGAAATTGAAGAATAATTAAATGAAATTTAGCAATCTGATGAACAATGATCACACCCCTCAAATTCAACCTAATGAGTTTACCGAAAGAGAGAAAAGGAAAATTATTTATCCTCAATGTTAACCTAACCTATTAGGATTTATAAAATTAATGGTTTTAGATGGCCCTAGTGTCAATTACTCTCTCTCAAGTTATAATTGAACCCTAAAGCATAAACCTTAATTATGGGAAGTTGTAATCTCTCAAATATAAACCTGTACAAAACCTTATTAGTTCTTAAGTCTCTAATAAACAATCAGAAACCTAAATGTGATCTCTCTACACAAGGTTTACCAACTTGATTTAATTCTTAATCTATTAATTTGACTAACCCTCGTTAGCCCAAATTAATCATTTTCTATAGATTCACCCTCTCAGTTTATTATCGATATATGAAGTGCAGAACAAATCACAATTAATTCAATAAACACATAAAGCAATCAGATTTTATTAAATTAACAATAATAATCCAAAAGGTGAGTATAAAACTCAACCACAATGTAAGTTTAAAATTAACTATATATCCCAATTCTATAATTGAATAAAAGTGAAATACATAGTAACCCAAATTCAACAGGTTGATGGGAGACCGCGACTTCGGAAAGTTTCTTAATCCTGGAACCATGTCATGTCTACGTCATCTCCTCTTCTCTCTTCCTTCGTCTCTTTCTCAATCTCTCAAGGTTCTCTTTTAGGGTTTCATTTTTTGTGGCTGATCAAGGCTCTTCAAAGGATGCTTCTTCTATCCCTCAATGTCATATTTGTACTTTGGATGTCCTGGGGTTGATTCGGGGTCGAAAAGGTTAAAACATCCTCCAAAACTCTAGTTTTTGTGTTAACCTGATCTAGGTGACGATCCTTGCCCTACTTGCCACGATCGTTGCCCTGCCTGCCATAATCGTTGCCCTACCTACCATGATCGTGGTCAGTGCCTAACCCTCTCTGTCATGATCGTGGCCTAAAGTGCATGATCGTGGTCGGGTTCAGAGCTCTCTGTCATGATAGTGACTGAGGTGCATCATCGTGGTCTGGCTGCTACTGGCTCACCTTTTTCAATCATGATCGTGGGTTATGGTTTTGACCCGAAACTCCCCAAAACTTCTCTATTCTTTACCAGTTACCCTGAAGCACTAACAAACACATCAAGGTATCTCAAAAATATATAATTTCAGCTCAAAGACTCATACTTGCCCATAAAAATAATTAAATACATAAACTAACACAATTAAAACCTTCACACGCACTAAATACTCAATTTAACAATAATTACCTAAAATATTAAACCCTACAACATAATTCAAATCACAACTATCAAACACAAATTTGGTGGGAAAAATAATAAGCTGTTATGGTATGGTTGCTGGGAACCTTCGGTGAGAAAATAGCCCATTAAAAATGTCATTGGGCATTTTTGTTGCAAAAAATAGCACGGTCGTTGGGAATCTTCGATGAGAAAACAACCTATTTGCATACCTTCAGTAGGAAAAAAGCAAATTGGTAAGGTGACTAGGCACCTTTAGTGAGAAAATAGCTCATTGACACACCTTTTTTAGGAAAAACAACAGATTGATAGAGCACCTTCAATGAGAGATCAACTTGTTGGCAAATCTTCGAAGGGAAAACAAATTGTTGGCAGGGTCACTACAAACTTTTGGTGAGAAAACAACCTCTTAGCACGGTCACTGGAAACTTCTGTTTAGAAAAATAGCACATTGGTAGAGTCACTAGGCATCTTCTATGAGAAAACAACTTGTTGGCATACCTTGAATGAGAAAACAACCACTTGGCACAATCACTGGGTACCTTTTAGTGAGAAATAGCCCGTTGGAACACCTTGTTTGGGAAAAGCAACACATTAGCACGATATAGCCTGTTGGCACATCTTCAATGAGAAAAACAACCTATTGGCATGATCGCTGAGCACGTTCCATGAGAAAAAAACCTGTTTGAACATCTTTAATGGAAAAACAACACACATGCATGGTCCTTGGGTACCTTCGATGTTAAAATAGCCTGTTGGCACAACTTAAGTGGGAAAAACAACCCATTGGCACACCTTTGGTGGAAAAAATAGCTTGGTAGCATGGTAACTGAACCACTTCGAAGAGATAACAACCCTTTTGGCACTTCTTCGGTGGGAGAAACAACTTGTTCAGACATTCGCTCAATAGCTTCGGTGAGAAAATATCCCATTGGCACACCTTTGATGGGGAAAACATCCCTTTGGCACACATTCATTTGTAAAAATAGTCTTTTGGCACACCTTTGGTGGGAAAAAATCCTATTAGTATGATCGCTAGGAACCTTCAGTGAGAAAATAACCCATTAATAGCACTTTGGTGTGAAAAGCAGCATGTTGACACAGTCAATAGGAATCTTTAGTGAGAAAATAGTCCGTTGGCACGATCGTTGGGCACCTTCAGTAAGACAACAACTCATTTGCACACCTTTAGTGTGAAGAATAGCCTGTTGACATGCTCACTAGGGACCTCTAGTGAGAAAATAGCTCATTGGCATACCTTCGTTAGGAAACAAAACAAATTGGAATGGTCGCTGGTCACCTTCGATGAGAAAGCAACCAATTGGCACACCTTCGGACGGAACAAGAGTCTGTGGGGATGGTCTTTGGGTGCCTTCATTGAGAAAATAGTCTATTGGAACAAATTTGTTAGGGAAAACAGCCCGTTGGAATATCTTGAGTAGGAAAAATAGTATATTAGCATGGTACTTATGTATCTTCGGCAAGAAAACAGCCAGTTGGCATAACTTCAGGGGCAAGAACTACTCATTAGCACACCTTTGGTGGTAAAAATAGTTCATTGGCACGGTCACTTGACCATTTTGATGAGAAAACAGCTCATTGGAACTTCTTTAGTGGGAAAAACAACATGTTCGTAAGTTGTTGTGTACCTTCTACGAGAAAAAAAAATTCATTGGCACACTTTCGATGGGCCAAACAATCCGGTGGCACACATTTGGTGGGAAAAACAACTCATTGGCACACCTTTGGTGGCAAATACAGTATGTTGGCAAGGTCATTACACCACTTTGGTGACCAAATAGCCCATTGATACAGTTTCTGGGCACCACCAAGTTGATAAACAACCTGTTGGCACATCAACCATTTTGGTGAGAAAACAGCCCGATGGCACACCATAGGCAGGTAAAACAACCCATTGGCACAGTCGTTGAACACTTTTAGTGGGAAAAACAACACATTGGCTCCTTCATTGAGAAAATAGCCTATTGGCATGATCGTTGGGCACCTTCAATTAGGGAAAAAGTGAGCAAAACAGCCCATTGGCACAGTTGTTGGGCACTTTTATTGGGAAAAACAACACAGTGGCACTTTCGTTGAGACAATAGCCCATTGGCATGATCGTTGGGCACCTTCAGTTAGGGAAAAAGTGAGCAAAACAGCCCATTGGCATGGTCTTTGAGCACTTTTGACTAGGAAAACAACACGTTGGCACCTTCCCTGGGCATCTTCGATGAGAAAATAACCTATTGGCATAACTTCAATAGGAAAAGCATCCCGTTAGAACAGTCACGGAGCACCTATTGTGAGTAAACATCCCGTTGGCAAGGTCACTGAGCACCTTTTTTGAGAAAATAGCATGTTGGCGCTATCGCTGGGCAACTTCAATAGGAAAAACAACTCATTCACACACCTGTGGTGGGAAAAATAGCCTTTTGGCATGATCATTGGGCACCTTAGGTGATAAAACATCCTGTCAGCATAACTTCAATGAGAAAACAGCCTGTTAGCACGATCACTAGGTACCTTTAGTGAGAAAATAACTCGTTGACACACCTTCGTTGAGAAAAACAACACCTTGGAATAGTCATTAGGCACCTTTGATGAGAGAAAAGCCCATTTACACACCTTTGAAGGGAAAAACAATATGTGGTCAGGGTGGCTAGGAATCTTCAATGAGAAAAGCATGTTGGCAAGGTCCTTAGGTACTTTCAGAGAGAAAACAGCCTGTTGGCACAACTTCAGTGGAAAAAACAGCCTATTGGCACAACTTTAGTGGAAAAAACAACCTATTGGCACACCTTTGGTGGCAAAAATAGCTCATTGGCATGATCACCGTGCCACTTTGGTGAGAAAATAGCCCATTGGCACTTCTTCGATGGGAAAAACAATATGTTCTTACAGTCATCAGGCCAAAAAAAAAAACCAATGGCAGACTTTTGGTGGACAAAACATTCCTTTGGACACATTCTGTAGGAAAAGTAACCCATTGGCATGGTCGTTGGGAACCTTTGATGGCCAAAACATCTCGTTGGTATGATCTCTAGGCCATATCAATGAGAAAAATAGCCCATTAGCACCCCTTGGTGGGAAAAATAGCACTCTGAATCAATCACTGGGCCCTTTAGTGAGAAAACAATCTATTGGCACATGGCCATTTGCATACCTTGGGGGGGGGGGAACGTGTTGGCACAATCGTTCGAAACTTTTGGTGAGAAAACAACCCATTGGCACTGTCACTGGGCAATTTTCTTATGAAAAATAATAGGTTGGCACAGTAGCTTGGCACCTTGGGTGAGAAAACAACCTATTTGCACACCTTGGGTGGGAGAAACAGCACGTTCACATGGTCATTGGGCACCTCTGGTGAGAGAATAGCTTATTGGCATAGCTTCATTGGGAAAAACAATATGTTGACACTATCGCTGGGCTACTTCGGTGAGAAAACAACATATTGACACTTCTTTAATGGGAAAAACAACTCGTTCATAAAGTCACTGGGCACCTTCTGTGGGAAAACAATTCGTTGGCACACCATCGGTGGAAAAAACAACTCTTTGGCACACCATTGGCATGAAAAACAACATTTTGGCAGGATCCCTGGGCACCTTTAGTGAGAAAATAGCTTGTTGGAAAACTTTTGTTGAGAAAATAGCTTGTTGGCACACCTTTTGTTGGACCCCGAACTTTTGGTGAAAATTAGAAATATTAAAATGAATTTAAATGAGAAAGAAATTGGTGAGAAAATT
>JAOSBN010069240.1:2995-13260 GCA_027563595.1 Erythroxylum suave | reverse complement strand
TATAAGTTTTGAATAGAGATGAAATGAAAAAAAAAATTATACCGTTTCGGATTGGATTAGTCTTAAGGTTTCCAACGCGATCGCTTTTCTCCATTCTTTGTTTTCGGATGTCAGATCCACTTTGTTAAGTTTTCGATTTGCTTTCGCTATCGTTTAGTGTTTTGATTCGAACCTCATCTTTGTTTCGAAAATTTTTGTTTCGTTTTCCGCTTCGTCTTCCGCAGTTTCCAGTTGGGGTCTGGTTCCTGGATCGGGTCCCAACAAAATCATCATCAAAATGTCATTTACACTACCCATACAACTTAAAGCATCACTTACTTGATTTAGAAAAATTCCAGCAGTTGAGAGTGCTTAGAAGAGATTTCAGTGGATGGAAAAGAATAGAGAGATAGCACATGGTCTGAAGTGGTTTCTTTGCAAGGTTTCACATTGATGAATTAACCAAAAGCTAATACACAAAAATGAGCAAAGATGGTGTTTTGGAGACGGCAAAGCAAGAAGGAATGTTTAGATGATTTCGGTGAAACCAAAGAAAGGAGCTGTAGAAACATATTTCCTAAATGACTAGGTGGCTCCATTATGCAATGTCATGTGTCACCATTGCATGTATAACATGTGTCCTCCATGTAAGACTACCAAATGTCACTTAGCTATTAGCCCACATGTCACAAATTAATTTGTCCATTTGTCACTCCATAATTAGTCCATTTGTCAATTAATTATTAATCTAATTGTCACACTTCCATTTGTCTCTTATTTCTATATTTTTCTTAGTCCAAAATACTCCAAATTTTTGATAAATTTCCAAAATATCTAAAATATCACCAAAAATGAGAAATTAATTCTAATACACACCAATTAAATTTTTAAGACAATTAATCCATAATTCACACTTTAATTACTTTAAAATCACTTATACCTAGAAAAAGACAATGAATGCATGTACAATTATTTTCATGAGTGGTAACATTATTCACGTGTATGTGTATGTCATATAATGCATGAAATGCACTTCTAAATTCTCAATAAACTCTAATATATAGTATCCTAGGGTTTTAACCCTTATCATGGGATAATGGGATGTTACAATTTACTATTTAGAGGGTTGTTTATCGTCCTAGCATTTTAGTAGATTATTGACATATTAGGGTGGTGCGTTTAGGTCCCTTAGACCTTTTTTTCCTATCTAATGTCCTCTTTTTACCAACCTTAAACTTCTCTTACTTCAATAGTGGTGCTTCTAGTATGACATAAGTACATATAGTTAGATTAACGAAATATTCCTTACTTTGGATAAGAACTACTTCATCATTGTTCTCTTTTAAAAGCTCAATCAAATTTTCTTTATCTTTTAGGCTATCTTTATTTTTTTTTGAATTGGAAGTCACCTTGTCAGCTTCCAATTCTTTATATCTTTATGATGGCTTCTAATCTCATAGGTGACTTGATCTAACTTCTTAAAAACTAATTCTATTATCATCAATTGAGTATATTCAAATATCCAAGTTCTCACACAAGATCTCTCATAAAATGATGGTTGATTTTTTAATCATATGATATATTAATCTACCAACTCTCGTTACGTAAATTAGCCATATTGCATTTAGCTCACTCTCTCGATTTATTGCCAAAGTATAAAATGCACCATTAACACAACATAGAAATTATGTTGAATGAATTGAAAACAAAGTCATAAAATAATTCAGAAACAAACCCTAATCTGGAAATTTAGAACATAAATAAAAGTGAAGAACATCATCAAACTCAGTTCATACATCAAGTTTAATGAAAATATCAAGAAGAGAGAAAAAACAAATTGATTTTGAACTTGAACTCAAAATCTGGGAATCTTCATTACCCTCCTTGATGCTCATTCTTTAATCCAAGAATGCAAGATGGTGGTTCCTCCTTTTTCATTGTTCTATGTTCTTAAATAGTTCTTAAGGGTTCTAGGGTGTTCTTTTTAGGGTTTACCCACTTAATTTGGTTCCAAAAATAGCCCCAAAATGTTAAAATTACAAAAAATGTCACGTGTTGGAAACATGAAATTCACTAGAATTGTTGCCTGTGCTACCTATCACGATCTTGACCTACTTCCATACTTCCAATTCTTCTCTTTTTCTTCAATTTCCTATTTCCATACACTCAAACACACATCACACACCTCTTGAAACAAAAAATTAAGATCCAAATCATGCTTAAAACCACACAAACACTTAGAATTTTAACATACACTAATAATAACATAATTCTAAGCCTATATACATGATAATAATCTAAACGATACTTAAAAGAAACCTTAAAAATATATCAAAACATAGTATAATGTACACCTATCAACATTCCCTATAACATCCCGATATCCCATGCTAAGTGTTAGAACCTTAGAATATTGTACATAAGAGAAATATCAGTGAGAACTTAGGACCTACATTTCATATTCATACATCATTTAGCACCCATACACATTACATTGATTATTGCATACATTAAAATGATTGTGCATGCATTCATTGACAATTTTCGAGTATAATTGACCTATAAATGTGATTTTGATATGAATTGTGGTTAATATGTATTGAAAATTGAATTAGTGTGTATAAGTCTTGATTTAGAATTTTTAGTGAAATTTAGGAAATTTTCTAAAATTTTGGATATTTTAGACTAGGAAAAATGCTGAGTGGCAAGAAATTTGATAAATGGTAGTAGAAATAAGAGTCAAATGGCAACAGAAATTTTGATAAATGACTTTAAGAATTATTGACAAGTGTCATTGAAATTTGGGAGACAATTGGATTACAAATTAGAGTTAAATGGATTAGTTATTAAAAGGGTCCAAATGGGACCATGAAAGAGTGACAAGTGTCAGTGACAAGCGTCACTACCACTCCCCACATGACTTACTAGTAAAGATAAGATTTTTTTGTCTTTCACTTGTTATCTTCTTCATCTCCTTGCTCTCTTCTTCATTCTCCTTCTTCATAATTTTTTTTATTCACCAAACTTCCATCAACGTTATACCTTACTTTAATCTATTAAATGCTACTTCCATCTTGCTCTCTCCTTCATTTCTCACCAAAAAAAACCTAACCTTACCACCTTGGATGATGAAGCACGTGTGAGAGAAGAAAGCTATGGCTGAGTGAGATCTTAAAGAACTTGGAGTCTTATCAAGTAAGTTATGCTTTGATCATCATGGGTAGTGTTAAATGAAACTAATTTGATGAGTAATTTGAGATTGATGAATTGATCATGAAATTAGATGTGTAAATTGTGAGTGATGAAATGCGCATATAAATGTCTTGTTTTTGCATATAAGATGATTAACCTTTCATAATTTGTTGTAGTGATGAGTTTGAACTTGAAAGATCATTAAAATGGTGTAACAAGAAGTGCAGAATTTCTGACTTATAAAGTGGATATTTATGTTATATTTTCTTGGTTTATTACCCAAATTTCTTTGATTGCTTTAGAGATGAACTAAAGTGAGTTCAGAGCTAATAAAAAGGAGCATTATGGTGGCTTGAAATAAGACGAATTAAAGTGATAGTTAGGAATGGAAAAAATGAAATGAAATAAGTGCAGAAAATTTGACAGATAAGTGGAGTTTTCATGTTCTATTTTTAATGCTTAATCACATGAATTTTTAGGTAGTTGTTATATGGATAAACTAGAATCATTTTGAGGTTAAAAAAAGGGCTAATGTGGTGTCTTAAAGTTAGGTAAATTGTCTACGCTCTCTGTCACGATTGTGACCTGCGTCCATACTTCCAATCTTCTCTTCAACTTCCTATTTCATACACTCAAACACACATTATACACCTTTGGAAACATAAAATTAAAATTCAAATCATGCTGAAAACCACATAAATGCTTAGAATATAAACAAACACCAATAATAACATGATTCTAAGCCTATATACACAATAATCATCTAAAAAATACTCAAAAGAAAATTTAAAAATCTATCAAAACATAATATAATTTACACCGATCACCTAACCTATCCTTTTTAAGTGTGTCTCCAACCCCAAGTCCTAGAATAGGGATGGAATGCAAAAGTCCTTCTTAAGATCAATATTGACATAAATTCTCGCATATCCTACTTGAGTTATCTAAACAGTGATGGCATCCATAGTTAGTGGTTTACCCAAAGTCCTTTAGTAAACTAGTATTCTATGGGAACCTCATATATGTTAATCTTTATAGGGACATTAACCTTCTTGAAGTTCTTTAGACTTATTCATAGAGTGTCTTGTAAGTGAAATTCTTCAACATAGTTAATAGTATCAAACTTGAAAGTAATTAAATTCCCTTCTAAGAGAATGAATTATTTTAAGCCAAAATTTTTCTATTATTTCAGAGCCTTACTTCAAATGATGGGGAATGGAAGCTACATTCTAATAAAGAAATGAACTAGTGTTTTTTCCGAGTTATGTGCACCATCCTTAAGAGTTTAGATGTTTAGAGTTACTAAGGTTCACAAAACTCTAGTATACCTTCATCTTTATCCCCAACTATTTGTCACTAGCTCAAACGAGGCTTGATTTTTTCTCCACTAGGGATTGCATTTAGATTTCGCAATTACTATTCAAGAGGGGAAATTTGGGCTCTAGAGGTAAATTTAGAAATAATGAAGGGTGGTAGGGTGGGAAATCATCTTTGGCATAGGTCTAAAAAAATTAAAGATAGGTCTACCTAAGCTTATAATGGAAAAAATAGTTTATTAAAGGCTTAAGTTTAAAATGTAGTTCCTGGAATGGTAATAGTGTACGGTGGTGGGAAAGCATTTCCATGGAAATGGATAGGAATGTCCCTCTGTATAGAAGTAGAAACAATGAAGCAAAAGGAGTATAAGAATCAGGGAAGGTGTAGTAAAGGTATTAATAGAAGGTAGAGAATTAAGCAATACAAAGAGATAGTGACTTAAAGAGGGTGGATGTAATTCAGGGAGAAGGGAGAAACAAATCAACCCATTTTTATTCTAGAGAGAAGGAATAAATTCTCTTTGTAAGCTCCATCCATTTGCCATAATAAAATATATTAATGTTCTAACTTCATCCATATTTTTGTAACAAAATTATTCATATACAATATGAAATACTCATTCATTTATTAAGTTAGACTATATTATTCAACTTATGTTGAAATTATACACATAGTACATCAATAAATTTACGCATCATTCTTATGATCATTATGCTAAGTTTAAACTAAACTAGTCATTTGTAAGCATATCCATTAACCTAACGTAGTTGAATTACAAAGTAATTGAAACTTCTAATGAATCGCCTTAGTTACCTTAATTTTCATTATTTTCTCTTATAATTATAACTTACTAAGTTAAGTACATTTGGATTAGTTTTCATATAAGTTTTCTATTCAACTATGGCTTAAAGGTAACCCCTTCCTAATACATAAATCATGCATTATCCTTAATGAATGAATATAAAAATGGAGAATAAATAACAAATAGAGAAAGTTAAAGAAAACAAAGAAATAGAAAAACTTCTCTAAACCACATATTGGATCCTTAATTTGATTCAACGAGATACCTTAAGCATAATTAAGTACCTTATAAAGAAAATTAATATGAACAAAAACAAAAATATAAATAAAAAATATATTAGAAGGCAAAAGTAAACAAAAACAATAATTGAAATAAAATGACATAAACAATCATTAGAAATTAAAAGTATAAAAGTAAATAAAGATGAAACATAATAGACAAAATAAAGAAATAAAGAAATAGTAAATCAATTAACTGTTGCACCATCATTTTCATTGTCCTCATCTTTATCCATTTAAGTTAAATATGATGAAGAAGATTAGTGGTGCACTAAATCCAATTTGTTGGAAATAAACAATCATGCTTACTTCTAAAAAATTCATTGAGTGACTTTGCTTGATAAGAAGTTATTGTTGCTCCTGTAATATGTATAGGATTATAATATGTTATTAATTTAATCAACCATCCATTCTTTCAATTCTCTACCATATTAATTGTTAATATATTTGTTTTACATTTTGGGTTTCTATCATTGTTACCTCTTATTATTTAATAATTAGAGATAGCTACTCCTCTCTCCTTTCTAGATCCTTTGCCTATGTTATCAAAACATCTTACCCTAACTCACCGCTCTTATTCCCCAACTAAAAAATGCTATAGTAATCTTGTGGAGATTAGGCACACCTGTAGATTTTTTTATAAGGAAACTAATGTATGAGCCTCCACATAATTCTCCCTTCTAGCTATGTGCTCTAAATATTTGGAAAACTAATATTGGAAGTTGTATTAGCAATGCTTTACTATGCACTATAAATAAAATAGGTCTTATTTGGTCACCACTCCCATACTCCTTCTCTTAATAATAATAGTATAAGCATTAGTTTGATGTAAGTAACATATAATATATAAGGTGAAGTTGGTTCTTTTGGTTCTAGTGGCGTCATAATTGTAATTTATGTGATATTTGATGCTAGAAATGGACAAGTCCAATCTCGTATCTATCAAAATCACAATTAACTCCAAATTGGATTATACATATTGAAAAGCTTTCACCACCATTCAGAATTTTACCCTAATAAAGTTATCCTAATCAATACATCTCTTTACCTAAAATGTGGGTAATCATTTACTATTCTAAAAAATAAATTCCATCCAAAATTTTCAATAAATATCTAGACTTGCTTACATAAATTTATTTATACCAAGGTATGAACATCTTAAGTCCTATATGGTTCAAATGGTTTGGATTGAAGGATTTCATACCTTTCTTGATAAGCTTAGTTCGTGAAATATAACAAGGAGTGTTCACATTCAGAGGTGACTTGGGATTGGTGTTATGAGGCACCTTTATCTTTGCCTTTTCTTAAAGATGGACTCTCACTTATTATGATAAAATTTTGCCACCATAAACGAAAATAATTGATAAAATCAATCATCACAAAACGCTCATTTTAGTGTAAACTAACTTTGAATTTTTTAAGATTGGCTTGAGAAATCTATAGTAATGTTGGTTTAGAAAGGCTAGGTAGATTGAAATTTGAGTAGAAAGTGTTTTAAAAGAAATTTTAAATGAGAGAAAGTAAGATAATTGAGAGAAATTTGAGAGAAAATGTAAAAGATACAATTTTAAGATGTTGGGTGCAGCCAGGAACTTCAAAAATTTCCTAGAACATGAATTTGTCCAATGTTATTTCCCTCTAAAAAATCATTGACTTTGTATAACACCCAAAAATAGTTTAAAACATAAGAATTCCCTATATCATATTCCTTTTAAAAGAAAGATTATAAAATAATAAATATAGGCATGATCAGGGAAATAAGTATGTCCTAGGTAGATATAGTCATATTGCTTTGTTAGTCTAGATTAGGACACAAACTAGAATAGGTAAATGCTAAATCCTTAGTTCTAAAAGCTTATTCCCTATTTTTATCTGCAATATTTTTTAATCCTTCCCTACTTTTTACCCACAAAAATATCAAAGAAAAACTTATAAAAACAATGACTAAAACAATAAGAATAATTTTAAGGTGATTATAACTTAAAGGAATTCCAAATACTAAGGACCTTATTAAAACAAAACAACAAAATCTAAATACTTGTTCTTAGTTAAAATTATTAATTGAAAATTTGAAGTCAAAAACTAAATTTGATAAATTTCCTTCTAATAAGCATTTCTTTATGACAGTTTAGCACTACTTCTTCCTTAAAATCAAATCTAGGGTGGGGCAATAAACTTGTAGCCTCTTTCCTTTAGAGTTATGTAGGTGCTATATGAAGGTATCAATCCATTGATTATTGAGCTTTCCTTTGCCCATTCATTCTTAAGCTTTCCTGGAACCCAGTTGTTTTCCTTTTTTTCATCCCTTTCTTGCATGTTGCAATATCAAGATGCATCGTGCTTGATGATTTCTTACTAATAGTTATAAACTTTAATATTTGATATATCAATACCAATTGATCAACCTTTGAATATATTATTTCATAACATTTAAAGGTCACGTGAGCTACTTTCTAAATAGCTAAATCCTAAGTTGATTTTTCTTCTTATTGTGGTATGTTTTTTAAAATCCATAGAGATTACTTGTCCTTAGTTAATTGTCATCACTATACTGGTATTAACTAAAGCTAAAGTGCAAAACTAAAAGTAATGTATAGTGTAGATATTGTTACAAATTGGAAACTTAGGTGAAATTACTCATAAAGAAAATTTATAGCTTAAGTAGAGCAGTCCGGATCAAGTAGAGTGTTATGAGTTGTATAAAGGAGGATACAAAAAAAGCATTAAATTAATAATCCTTTTGAAGTGAATGAAACATGTTCGTTACTTGGGAAATTACTAACAATCTTAGAATAACCCATAAAGTAACATATGAAATCTAGGGTGACAAAATCATCCAAACTTTAGTAGGATTAACTAGGAAAGTTATGTACACTTAAGAACAAGTAATCTCTATGGATTTTTAAAAAAAAACCTACCACAATAAGAAGAAAAATCAACTTAGGATTTAGCTATTGAGAAAGTAGCTCACCTGACCTTTAAATGTTATGAAATAATAGATTTAAAGGTTGATCAATTGGTATTATAAGCGCCTCTTGAGCAAATCCTTATATCACTCCTATAACTTCTAAAGTTCCTTATTTTCATGTTGTCTATGGGAAGAGATGTCATTTTGTTGCTTCATAGTATTTATTGGTAGGAAGTAATTTTCCAAAAGCTTCTCTGCTAAGTTTTCTTCTGTAGTGATTAAAGTTGCATGTCATGACATTAATCACTACTTTACCTGATCCTTTGATGAGAATGGGAATAGTCTCAACTATATGAAATTGGCAACTACTCCATTAACCTTAAAATTACCATATATATCTAAACAATTGGTTATATATTCATTGAGATCCTTATCTAGCAATTTTCGAGCTACTATTGTAATATATGCATGATATTTTATTTAATCTAAAATTATTTACTATAATTGTGATCTATTGATGTTAGATTGTGTCCCTATAAGTAACAATTTCATGTAATCTATCATTATTATATGTTCTCCTTCCATTGCATCAAGTTATTAATTTTGGACTATGACTTTTTCCTTTCTCTGAATCTAAAATTGTGTCTTCTTTAGTTATAGATCTATTTTAACAAAGTCAAATGAGTTGGTTCTTACCATGAACCAAGTGTTACAAAACTAAGAAAAAATAACACAAAAAATAAAAAAAGAATTAAAATTATATAAATAAAAAATAACTATACTAATAATTATTAAAGCTTTTTAATATTACTACTATCCTTTAAAATGGTGTAAAAACTTAACTTATTGTTTTCCGTACTATTCTAGTATAAGAATATAGGTAAATGGAACTATCATTTATAATAGTGTTGTGATTAGTAGAGCATCGATCCTAGGAAGATAATGTAAGTACTACGTCTAATATTCATACTATTATCTAATTAATAATTAAGAGTGTGGTTGATTAACCTAATTTCAAATTAAAATAAATAGATTAAGATTCCACCATAAACAACACAAGCAATTAATTAATTAGAAGAAATAATATGAAATAACATCTAGAATAGAAATCCCCTTAGCTTCATCTTGTATTACTAATTATATTATTTAGACCAGTAAAGTCTTTTAGTGTAATGATGGTCACCTCTCAATTTACAATTACATATCCCTCAATGTATCAATTGATACTTCCATTTGATTAACACATCAAAGAATGAAGTAAGTGCTATGAGACTTGATAAAATGTAAACCCAATGTAAGAAACATCATGTAGTCTATTTCTAGCTCCCCATTTAATCCTCAATATTAGTTCCTAAGTAAATCTACAAACATTTCTTTCCATCAATGTTTTAAAAATTGGATCAAACCAGCTGATTTGACCAGAAATAATTTGAACTGGCTAGTTGCCCGATTCAATTTCATTTAATAACCTTTATATATAAAAACCAATTGGTGTATCCTTAAATCAATCAATTTATCTCAGAACCAATTAGAATTGGTTTTGTTGTATATAATTTCAGAAGCCAAGAAAAACCACTCTCAGTTCTTCACTTCACTTCATTTTCTAGGTATCATAGTTGTCTCCTTCTCCTTGCTTCGTTTTCTCCTTCACTTCTCTCTTGTCTTATGTTATAAACACTAGCAGTTTGTTTGTTTTGTCTTAAGAAACTTTCTCTCCAATAAGCTACTAAAATTGAAAGCTTTCATTAACCAAGATCCATAAATAATATCACTTGAGGAAGAAAACCAA
>JAOSBN010069169.1:0-13267 GCA_027563595.1 Erythroxylum suave | reverse complement strand
AACTATGTACCCTAGCTCTATATAAGACTAGCAGCAGCTGTACATCTATTATCTGAATAAAAACAGAAGTTCTTTTACAGATAGTCTAGATGGGAAATAAGTTTATTTGAAATGTATATTATGAGGATAATATAAATTTCATGAAATATAAATTTATTTACAGCCTAAGCCAGAAAGAATTTATTTTAACGAATGAAGAGAGAGAATAGATGTATTATTATAGCCATCAAATTTACGCCAAAATTTAAGGTGTTTTTGAACAGGAATTTGAAAGGGTAAACGATAACTATTCTAGAAAGTAACCTATCAATTTTGTAGCACTTGAAGTGTAGAATCTAATGGTGAAGGTTTCATGCCATTTGGAGTTTTCTAGAAGAAGTTATCACTGTTCTAGTACCAAAAGGTCAAGAATTAAGTATGTTGTTTCAAAACCGTTCTTGATTTAATTATCATAAATACTGTGGGAATTTAAAGAATATTTTGAGGCTATACGAACATTACATCTGGTCAGACTTGGATATAGAGTTTTTTTTTGGTTAGCCATTGTTCTCTCTCATAACTTGTTAAAACAATTATCGATTGAGTAATCGATTAAGAAATGGCTGACAAAGCTAGGCGCGGACAAAGAGAAAGCTAGCACGAATTCGATGTCCTTCTTGTTTCGGATTCAAGGTGAACAGAAGAGAAATACAACTTCATTAGAGACCAAATGTATGGTTTAACAATCCCTCTTGTAGGAATATAAACTTGATTGTGATGCAAACAAAGTACAAGGAGAATTAGCAATAATAGAAACGATCCTTGTTGTTTTCGAATTAAAATTTTTTAAAATTTACCCGATCTGCATCATGAAATCCACCGAAGACACAAAAGTGTCTAAAATCAGAAGACATTGGAATGTCTAGTACAGAAGACACTTTAGTGTCTGGTTACAGAAGCCACCTTAGTGTCTAATTACAAAAGCAGCTACTAACCCTTTTAGGCGTGCCTATATACCCACGACTAGAACTCAGTAGTTTTAAAACAAACCATTTCAAATTTCAAAATTTTATGCGAAAGATGAAGTACACATTATATATATGTACACAATTAAAAAGCACCTCTAATACAACCTCAACTATCAAACTCCTCGGACAATTGATGGTCCGGTATTGTCGCAGTATTATTGTAGATATTCCCAATTCACAAACATTCATATCCAATTTGTAATACATAACCTTAGGAACTCATTCATTCATGATCACACCAAACAATTCAACATTGTATTCATCATTATTAAACCATACATCTTTTATATTATCATCTCCATTAATAACGCATACTTAAACTAACTATTACTTTATTACTTCGGATAACAATTTAAATTCAATCACAGCTTAAACAAGTCCATTTAACTCCTATTGTACCAAATAAATTAACTGAACCTCAATTGCACAAAACCCAATTTTTTAACCTTCATAATAATTTCACACAATTGTGGGATAAGTGACCCGAAACCTTATAACTACTGCTTTCCCAGGATAGGTTTTTGGATTAGTTTTGTATGGCTATTCTAACCTAGAAACTGACGTTTTTAAAAAATATGTTCTTCTAAAAAAATGTTCCTATATGTATTAAGTTTCAAAAGAAGTAAATTTAATTCAATTTGGTTCATTATTCCAAGAGTTATGTCCAAAATACTACAGACTATTCTCAACCGTGGACAACAACCAAAAGTCAACTTCAAACTAAATTTTAAAACCCTTACTGGCAGAATTAAAATTTGATTCCTACATAAAAGTTGTAGATGAAAGTATCTAGTTTAATATGAATTTAAAAACATCCAATTTGATGTCTACAGGTTAAGATATGGCAGAAAAACTGATGCCTGTTCAGTGGAACAACTCCTTCTAAAGAGTATCCACCATGTATCAAGTTTCTAACCACAATTCTTTATTAATTCAGTATATATTTTATCCACTTCAAACATCAAACAATACATGTTCTATCATGAAACCAAGTTTAGTACTCCCTTACCTCTTTAAACATCAAAGAACAACTCCAAATCACTTCAAAGATCTAGCTACCATTACACTTCCTAGAAATCAGCTCTTATCTAAGATTAAGGTGTAACTTTCAGCCCCAACAAGATAATAACACATAAAATTACAAGACCATCTTCATGATAAAATAACTTACAAAGCTTCCAAGTGTTGATGATTCAAACTTCAGCAAAATTCCAGAAGTTGAGAGGAAGAGAGAGTGGTTTCGGCGAAGAAAATTCAAGATTGGAGAGAGTGTTGCAGAATCACCAAATGGCTTAGGTGATTCAGCACTTATTTGTACTAGTTGTCATTACCACCACATGACACTTAACATCACAGCATGAAGTCCATTTTCCCTCCATTCACGCTGCCATTTGTAACACTCCAATCGAGCCACTTGTCCTCTTATTATGCTGCCATTTGTTACACATTGAGTGATGCCAAATGTCAATGCATTAGCTATGCCAAATGTCACTAATTCATAAGCTTAATCATTCTAATTTTTCATGTACCAACTTTTCTCTTGATCATTTTCCTAGTCCAAATGTACATTAAAATACCTCAATTCTCTATTGCCTTCAATTAATTCCAATTCACTAACTATGGTCCATCAATACCAAAATTCAAGTCACATACCTTTCACTTTAAATCATAGCACAATTTTAACTCGTATCATACATGTGCTTTCATAAATATGTAACATTTCATCTAGGGTATATTTTGGGGCCATATAATTCTCTCCCCATTAAAAGAATTTCATCCTCAAAATTCATTCCTGATTAAAATAGTTGAGGATACTGAGCCCTCATGGTCTCTTCTAGTTCCCATGTTGCTTTCCTCGAGTCTATGGTGTTGCCAAAGTACTTTCACGAAAGGTATTTGCTTATTCATGATTTGTCGAACTTCTCTGGTTAAAATAGACATAGGCCCTTCTTTGTAAGTCAAATCCAGTTGTACTTGAATTTCTGACACTGGAATCTTATGTGTATCATCAGACTGATATCTTCTCAATATCGAAACATGAAACACATCATGTAACTTGGCCAACTCTCCAGGAAATACATAAGGAAATTCACTCACCACTGGAATATCTTGCAGTTTAACACCCTCCTTCTTCGAATCAAACACAAAAGCTAGATAAGCTTCATATTCCTTTCTAAAGAACTTCGGAGCTTACATAGCAGACACCACATTAGTCGGAGAACTAGTGTGGATGCCATGCAATATTATTTCAGGTTGATCAGGCTTCTAAAGTACAATTGTCTTAGAATTATAGTCGACCACTGCCTGATGCTTGGATAACCAATCCATACTCAGAATCAACTCAAATTCATGAAAAGGCAATCTAATCAGATCTGCCATATATTCACATCCTTGGATCATAATAAGACAGTTTCTATACACTTGATTAACCAACACACTACTACCTAAAGGACTAGTCATATGAATGTCATAGTCCAATTGGTCTACATGCTTCTCTTTATCAGAAATTTCTCTAACATAAATATAAGAATGACTGGATCCAAGATCAATCAAAGAATTCATTTTAGAATCAAAGAGAGAAATAGTACCAACAATGACTTCAGGTGCATCCTAATCCTCCTGAGCTTTCAAAACATAAGCTCAAGCTGGAGTAAAAACTATGGCAGGTCAATCAACAGTTTCTGAATGAGTACTCGAATTAGGTCTGATCTGATTACATCCTCCACGACCTCTACCTCATCTTTTGTTTCCAGTAGGTGCATAAGAGGTCTCCCTACTAGCTTATTATGTTTGAGACTGTCTTATAGGGCAATTTGCTATCAAATTTTCAGTGCTACCACATTGAAAACATGCACCCTTGGTATTTGGAGCAATGAGGGCACTCTGGAATATCAGAACCTTGGCCCACAAAGGAACCCCTACCAGAAGCAGTTGATGAGGGAAAGTTTTGTTACCTTCTCCTAACTATAGATCTCTAAGTGAATTCCGGTGCAGAGGAAACACCTTCACAGCTTTGCTTGCCCAAGGATTGACCTACTCTAGCAAAGCCCCTTCGCTGAGCCCTTTCTCTCCTAACCATCTCTTGCCTCTTTATTTTCATTGCGGCTTGCACTAATTGATGGTAGTTGACTTGTTGTAGTAAGGTGAATGCGGCAAGATGATCTTTGATCAAATCATTCAAAGTATCCTCAAATTGATGACATCGGAACTCCTCAATAAGTACCAGTTTAGGGGTATACTTGTTGAGTCGATTAAACACTGTGTCATACTCAACAACAGATAAGTCTCTCTGTTTTAGATTGAAAAATTACTTCCACTTCTCCTTTCTGTAAGCCTCTATAACATACCTAGCTGATCGACACATCATAATGCTAGTCAAAATAAAATAATTAGATTACTAGTGTAGCAGTGGTGAGTCTAGGTTGATCCCATAAAGATTGTGTGTAAAGTTAAAATTAACTGGTGTTTAGGTAATTGAAGGGGGGTGTTTAGATTTTGGAATAAAAATAAAAAGCAGCTAGACTAATAAAAACAAATTAAGGAAAACATGAAAAAATTGATAAAAAGTGGGGAATTCGATAGGGACTCGGTTCTTTGGTTCAATCTTGGCCTACACCCTATTTAAGCATAGTTCATTGATTTGTTGTTCTTAAACCTCTCCTAGAAACTATTAATCATGGATTAATAATTAACCCAAAAAAATTTTTAGGTTTTGTTTAATCAAGATACGATCGTTATTTAAACCTAACCACTGAATAACCTAGGATACGATCTCTAGATTTAATTAGGCAATAGTATTACGAATTAGGAAAACCAATTAATCAAGGCAATAACCATACATGATGTGCTATTTAAGGTAGGTCATGTTATCCCTAATGATTACGAATCATTGGTAGCTACATATGAATTTCAACATAACAATTACGGATTATATCAAAATTCTAGCAATGGATATGCAATCAAACGAATCAATGAACGCATTAAAATCATCATCATTTAATACCCAATCTAATAAACACAAGATAACATAATCAATTCCTAATGAGAGAAAGATCAATAAAAACAATTAAAAATTCTTAACGGGATCATCGGCGTCGATATCACCTCCAAACTGATGTCAGGATGTTATCCTTTTATGAGTCTCCTAAAAGGTAGAGCCTAGCCCTTATTTCTATCCCTAACTAAAGACCCCTAAATGCTCTCCCTCTCTCACACAAGCTTCTCCTTAGTTACTATTCATCGATGGGATAATTAAAGTTTAATGTCTTAAGCTACTATTCACTCCTCTTTTTGTTCTCTCATTCACGCCACTGTTTCTCTCTTCTCTATTTCTCTATCGCCACTCCTCTCTACTGCCGCCCTTCATTGTTGTGCCACTGTGTATTGATGGGAAGAATAAAGTCTGGTGCTTTTGGTCCATCGCTATTGTACACGCCAAACCCTCCTTCTGTCTCTTTTTGTAGATGTGTAATACGCTAGCATTTGATGAATGCGTTAACGCATGAAACTTAACGTTTTGCTCCTTTATTGTTGTCGTTTTGGTGAGATTTTTGACTCTTCATTAAATACATTTGGCTGTCATTTTGGACTAGTTCACCAGCTGCTTGCATGTCATTTTAAGTTTGAGCTAATGCCTTCACACTGCTGTTTTGTTCAACATTTATCCACCTATTGCATGCTTTTCTCCTCACCATAATCTATACAGCTCACATTCTTTTCTTCGTGTCTCCATTTTTGTTTTATGCACCACCAACAAGTTATAATATCTTTTCATTTTATGCCTTTTCCTTATTAAACATTTGTGCTCCAATTTGCATTAGATTCTTATCTTTTTGGTCTCAACTATATATCAACATATCTAACCTAGCAGCCAACACAAATTGAACACCAATTAAGCATTTTATTTTGAAAAAAGAATTAAAATCACATGGAAATACATAAGAAAATATAAGATAATTCAATCCTATCAAATACCCCCACATTTGAACTATTGCTTGTCCTCAAGCAATTTAAACACAACCAAAATATTTTATCAATTCATTTTCAAAGAAAATCAAGTATATGCAATCCTTTAGACATCGGCAACTTAAGAATCAAACTACTACATATGTTATAATTTTTACATCAATGCACATAAACAAAGTCAAATGAAGGCACCATTGATCAAGGTAAGCATAAAATTAAGATGAAATTTTCTCAGGGTGCACTCATATAACTCAAGTATGTGATGGGTTGGTGATTCACTCATGACTCCCTCTAAGAGACTACACTGCTATAGGCTTGCAAATACACCCATTTTCCTCTATATAGAGTACATGCTATCATAGATCAAAAGGGCTTTTACTTGGGATATAATGGGGTTTGGGTTAAGGTAAGGTAAAAAGGTCAAAGGATTACTCACAAGCATTCATAAAGTACTAAGTAAAAGGGACAACTAACTACAAATTCTGAGATAAACATATGAATACAATGGGCTACAACTTCTCATCACTAACTAATGCTACTATGTTTTATTCCTTTTCTTTTCCCTTTTTTCTTTTTTGTTATTTTTTCTTTTCTTTTCTTTTCTTTTTTTTTACTTGAATGAAACTAAAAGCAATAGGAAACAATAGTAGCATATATCAACAAAAATGAGTAGAATTACCTTTAAAAATATCTCAGAATATAATGCAAAACAAAAGTCCCTAAATTATAGACATTAAATGCTTACTTAGTACTTCATTAAACTTGTGATAGGGTAAGGCTAGTTTCAACGTTAGGTGATTAATATAGAAACAAACAAGGTTAAAGTCGAAAAAAATGAATTGGTGGGTTGTTTAAGCTCAGGGTTAAAAACAAAGAAGGCCTTAATCGTTTCTATAAACCATGCAACTAGTAGTTTCAAATCGGTTCAATGCAAGTTCTGAAGGTAATCTTGCTAGGGGAGCATCACACATAACCAAAAAAAAAAAACAGAATGACTATAAAATGAAGTCATATAAGCTCAAAACCTCACATGTTGTTGGCCCCCAAATTTTTTCGTTGAATTAAGCATGATATGTTATGGAATAAGCATGGAATTTGAATTTTTTCCTTCGAATGAATGGAGTTGTTAAGCATGATTTAAATGAATTATGAGGTTTTGATGAATTTAATTATTGGAGTTATTATTATGTTAATGTTAGTAAGATTATATGACATATGTTAATTGAATTAAAGTGTTAAAGTAGTAAGATTTCATAAACGACATTTTTGGAAGACCATTTAAGGTTAAAAGAACCTAAGCTTATCAGGAAGGGTGAAATGGATTTTTAGCATTCATTAAGGGTAAAAAGGGAAGCGAAAAGTGTTGTCTTGGTTATTGGAAGGAGAAAAACGTGAATTGAAGAGAATGAAGTGAGAGAAACAAAAATTAGAAGATAGAAGAGGAGAAAGTGTCGTTGGAGAGAAAACAAAGGAGAGAAAGAAAGCTAAGCTAGGTTTTGATTTTTCTTAACCTTCAAGAGGGATTTTGAGAGTGATCAAGAAGGGAAAAAGGAAGAGGAAGGTTAAAGCTTCCATTAGAGCCAAGAAAATCACTATTTGGTGAAGATTCAAGGTAAGTTTGATTTTAATCTTTTGGATTTTTGGAAGAGTTTTGGTTCAAAGAGCTTAAGAAATGTATGGGTTTAAGAATTCTAGAATCAATTTTAGTGAATATGTCTTGTAAGTTCTCCAATTTGAAACCCTATTGAACTGGAATTTTGTCTTTGATAAAAGGGAATCAAAGAAGGCAAGAGGAGCAAGAGTATAGGCATTTTTTAGCAAAGTTTTTAGCAAGGTTATAAGGTCGGTAATTTATTTATAGTTATTGTGTAATGAGCAAAATGCCTTGTGTGTGTGTTTGTGTGATAAAATGGTTTGCTTGAAATATTGTGATGTGGAAATTGCATTATGATGTATGACATTTGATAAAAATTGAATTGTGGGTATGATTATGCTATGCCTTGGAATTGTATCATGGCATTATGATTAAATGGAAAGAAGAAAAAGCATGAGAATATGAACTTGTGATTGATTGAATTTAGCATGAGATTTGATTGTGTTTGGGCGAGAGAGGAACCGTTTCATAGTCGTGTGCACGTCAACATAAAGCCTTCTCCCGACAGCCCGCTTGTGGCACACGAGATTCGAAAATGGACTCGTTTCATTCACGGAGTAAACTTCAGATTCTTTGTTTTGTTCCACGGAACCCTCGAGCCATTTGTTTTGTGCATTTGTATTTTGATGTGTTTGGTTTTGATGAAGTTAAGTATTATGCTTTGACTTTAAATCACCTACAATATGTTTTATGTCATGATGTATTGATTTATGAGTTATGAATGTTGAACTTACATTGTTGGGTCAAGATAAGATGGGTGTGCTTATATGATTAGATGCATGTATGTTTGATTGTGTGGCTCATTGCCAATGGCTATAAATATATTAGCCACTGAGTTGTGTAGCTCAACCCAATATTTTTCCCACTCCTCAGTTGCAGATCAAGAAGATTAGTGATCCTTGCAAGGCATTTGGACAAACTCCAAGATAGTTAGCTTTTGTACTAAGTAAGTGGCTAGACTTTTGGATAGCTTTATAAACACATTGAACATTGAGCATCCAATGTATTGTTGTATCTTTTGTTAAGACCTTGATGTAATGTTGATTTGTAATTAAAGCAATGTATGAACTTCATTTTGATTTGGAAATGAATGAAGAATTGAAGAAGTTTCCAATGTGTATGTGCTTAGTCATCTTGTAGTTGTACATTTCTTATTTCAAGTCTTCCATAGGTGTAGAAATTGCCTTTGAATTTAGGGGAAAAACTGCACTAATATAGGTAGAATTAGACAAAGTTGTCTTCTGGAAAGTTGTAGTTCATCCTTTTGGCTTTCCAATGATATATAGTTTGTAAAGTTTAGAGATCGGACTTGAAAGTTATGATTGGTACAAGTTAGTGATGCTGCATAGGGTGTATGCAGGACGTTTTACATCTTTTCTGTTTTGATATAATAGAATAAGAGCAATGTGGTGTCCTGAAATGGGGAGAAGTAGTATGATAAGTTGGAGATGAAATGAAGATGATAAATGAGGTTGATCATGTGTAGAATTTCATGATGAATGTATATAGTTGAATGATTGTGTTTTTGGGATGATGACCAAATATGGATGATGAATTGATTATAAGTGATATTGAGTTGAAATGGAAGTGAAAATGATGAGGAATATGAGTTAGGAAGAATAAATATGTATAAGATGGGTCATAGGTAGCTTAAGGAGTTTGAAATGTGAAATCTGACCTGTAACTGTCTGTTAGACGGACTATATGTCCGCTAGGCAGACCTTCTCGGGTCTAAAAATGTCCCCAGACTAGTCCACGTCCGTTTGAAGGGACGTATGTCTATTAAGCAGACCTTCTTGGGACAGTTTTAAAAATGTGCAAATTTTGACTCTCTAAATAACAAGAATCTCTCTTTGGGGTCTTCACAAAAGTTGTAGAACACGAATTACTCTTCGAAACCATGCTTGAATGACCATAATCCGACACCCTTAGTAAAAGTTATGCTAATTGTCTCGAAGCATATACATATAAAAATTGTGGACCCACCAATGCTTTTCTCTTACATATTTAGGCTTGAATGGAGATGAGCCTAAGTTGGCTAATGAGGTTTCATTAAAAGGATCCTACAAGGTAATGTGCTCAAGTATGACTCCGAATGTTGGGCTCCGGAAACGGGGTCCAACACATATGCTTATATAAAAATCCATCAAAATTTCATATATTACCTATTCACTCAAGTATCAAATTATTGACCGAGTCTATACAACCAAGTACTTCAATCAATCCACATGATTCATCTTCCTCTCAGGTTGCCTAATCCAATTTCAAGAATACAACTTAATTCTCAGTCCAACTACTATGACAAAATTTCATGATTCAACATTCATCATTCATCATAATCCAAATGCAAAATTTTAAAACTAGCCCCACCCCCACACTTAAATGGGACATTATCTTTAATGTCTTAAAACCAATCAAAACACAAAGGGAATGGAAACAAGAATACTCCCTTTGAGAGGCCATGTGAATCCTAAAAGTAAAGAAATAACAGTTTCCCTCTTAAATAATAGCAACCCATCTTCCACCTACAACCAAAACAAACAAAAAGCTAATAAACACTTAAAGCAAACCAACCAACAAATATGTACAAAAGAGAAAAACACAAATAAAAACAAAAGGTTACAAATGGGGTGCCTCCCATCAAGTGCTTATTTTAGGTCGTAAACTTGGCCCTTGGCATATGTAGCACATCCATTGTTGAATAGATGCTTGTGCCTAACAGGAAGCATGCTCAAACTCGGTGAGGAGCCTAGAGCACCATCCCTCAAAGTAAACTCCTTATCAGCATGATGCCTAAAGAAGAGAGACACCGGTAGCTAAGGATTCCTAAAAAAAACTTCCACCACTCATAGGCTGCTCCCTAAAAAAGAGAGACAACACAGTGCACCATCTAATCTAGTAGACAACTGATTTCATCTAATACCCTCTTTACTTTTGTTATCCAAAACTCAGCTCTTTTAGATTCCTCCAATGATGTTCCAAAAAATTCCTTAGCTCTATACCTCCGCGGCTGATCAGTTGGAGCCTTGGGTGCAGTCATACGATGCAGTAACATCATCATATCCTGAGATAACTTAACTTAAACCTCTCCCCGAGCTGGAGGAGGAGGTGGCACCTCAGTTTCACCTCGATTGACCCCAGAGGGTCCAGATATTGATGGACAAGATCGTTCAGGATTATTACCCTAAGCAACCTTGTCAATGGCTTCGTGAGATCTTTCCATCTTTAATTCTATAACCAAAATATGGAACGAAGTGCATTAGGACAAAACATAACTTTTACACTAAAGTATGAGCAGTAGTTAAGCGCTGGTTAAACCAGAATCGCCTAAACCATGCTCTAATACCAAAAGATGCAACACCCACATACCCCCCAGATGGATATGTAGATGCTATAGACCACAGAACCAAAATAATCTAAAACATACCAAACGATCACTTACATGCATTTCCAGAAACTCAAGCAAATAAGCTTTACAATCTATTTGGAGATATTTTATAATCAAGACATAGTTTACATCATACAAGTTGAGTGTTTCAAAATACATACCATAATTCCAATTCTGACCTGTGCTATAGTTATTACAAACCATACACACATAAAATACAAATTCCAATATGTCTCATTACATTAACTACATCACATAAACAATCTCAAATATACACCTTGTTAAAACAAAACACATCCTTCTTTGGCCATTGCAGTTGTCTTTGTCCTAGTCTTTATACCCTTCTATTTGAACCTACATGGAGGCAAAACCACCGTGCTAAGCATAAAGCTTAATAGGGAATAACTAAACTAGATATGATTTGGTGACTATTTCTAATAGTCGTCTAAAATTCACATATACAAAAACATATCACATTTCAAACAATATTCAGTTGTTCATATAAAAGCACATCCAAACAATATGTATCTTAGAACAGAATATGCCAAATCAAAATATGATATATTTGCTTCAGATCAAAAATTACAAGTATCAGAACAAAATACTAAAATTTCATAATAAAACTTTAAAGTACCAGAACATAATTTTTCTGTATCAAAACAATATCTGATTATATTGGAACATAACTTAGTTATTTCAGAACAGAGCTTGATTATATTATAACCGAGCATGTAATAGAATACAAAACAAATTAGCCTGCTAATCTTTTTCACAGAAGTGGGTATCAGGACCAGAACAGAAGATACCATGTTTGGTATCTGAAACAAAAGAGACTTAAGTTTTGAAATAGAAGACACAAAATTTTTTAAAATCAGAAGATACCAGATTGTCTGACACAGAAGACACCTTAGTGTCTGTAACAGAAGACACCTTAGTATCTAATTACAGAACCAGTTACTAACCCTTTTAGGTATGCCTAGTTACCCATGACTAGGAATTAGCTGTTTTAAAACGAACCATTTCAATTTTCAGAATTTTATGTGAAAGATGAAGTACAACATATGTTTATATTCTATTTGGCTCTAAATGAACTTATTTATTGACATTTGTTAAACAGAACAAACCATTTATGTATTAACTATTAATATAGTAGTAGAAAGAGTACCTTGCTCCATCTGAACTTCAAACAGTTTAGCTTTAACCATGTTAATGATCCTACCTTATTGGTTGATAGAGAATCAAAGTATATTTACCAATAAATCACGAACTTCTATGGTTCTTAAAGATGATTTCCTAATTTATTCAGAAGTAATTTGCAGGATCGTGCACCTTTTCTTTACCAGTTAAAACGACAAAAAGTGCAGCTGTTCCAATCCAGCCTATTCTTGAAATAAACAACCCACACACACTCCCTTTCCTAAAAAAAATCAATACACCAAGTACTACACTTAGATTTATTGGATTTGTTGCTCAAATATCGGTATTAAACCTGAAACTCCCGGCAGACGGCCAGTGATCCAAGGAAACGAAAGAATCGGTTACATTTTTTATAGGATCTCCTCTTTTCTGATAGACGTATTAATTTTCTATTTTTGTGTTATTCTTATTCTATAATATAATAATATTCCTCTTCATATGTTTATGTTTTTTATATGTTTACGTTATATGTTTTTGGTTTTTTTTTGTTTCCTTAAAATGGGTTTTTTTCGTTCCTGGGGATATCAAGATACCACTATGTTAGGATATCTTATCTGTTTCTCCCGGAAAATAGATATCTCCAGAAAGAATTTTAAGTTTTTTTTTTTTTGTTCTCTCCACCTGGACCAAACCGGCTACTCTACTTCTTGTATTTAAAGTTATTTGTGTATCCACTCTAATGATACTATTGTTCCATACCATTAAGGAATAAGATTCGGGGAAAATATAAATTTCCTCGAAAATGAAAAAAAAATGGTCCACTTTCATGTGGCATTTTGGCTTAAATTCTTTGACTCCTTGATACTCATTCAAATTCTCTTTTGTGACGATTGAATTCACCCCCACGTCCCCATATTTAGTAATTCTTAAAGAGTTTCTTCGGTATTGGGGATCGTCAAAATAAGTAAAAATACTATTTCTACGGAAAATAACTATAGGTATTTCAATCGAGATACCAGAGCAGGGCATTAGTTCTTTCTTCTTTATTCTTTATTCTTTTTCTTAGACTTTATACTTAAAAATCCTAATCTGAATCTAGATCATTAGCAAGATGAG
>JAOSBN010069159.1:0-13268 GCA_027563595.1 Erythroxylum suave | reverse complement strand
TTATTGATGCCATGTGAAGTGTTAGAAATTGCTCGTAGCGCACCTTTATCGTAGGATATGTATCGGGATGACCTACGAGCGTCCCGGTGTATGTCCTACGGTGAGGGGGTGTTACAATTGGAATGTCTCTCTAATGACTTAATTGATATGGTGTTGATAAGTGGGAAATTAACCACATGGCTGTCTAGTTCTGTACTTCGTTCTTCAATGTTCACTCAAAAGTACTTCGCGCTCTGTATATTAGTAATGAGAAACTAGATGCCGAGCTCACATGTTATTTTTGTCTATCTAGCATAGGCCAAATTGCTTTATGCCATTAGTACTAGGATGAAATTCAATCTTTGATGCCTCATTATTGAAGCTATGTTGGCTATTGAGAGTAAGCCACACTCTTTACTATACTTTCCTTGTTTAATAAATCAATTTTTATATGGCAATGAAGTTGCCAAGATAGAGTCGAGTATTCTTGAGTTGGTAGCCTTGATGAACATCAATCCAAGGATTTTTCGTCCATTCATCAATCCTGGGTAGTGGATTTTCCGTATACCACGTCTGGCCCCTCAGATGTCTCAGGGTCAACTTTCAATCTACATGTAGCTCTTTTCACAGAAATTGAGAGGATTAAAGGTATTCTTCAAGTGGCCACTTAGTCTCTTCATCACTTAAAGCAATGAGTTCTCTGCTTTCCTGATGCTTCTTAAATTTGTCTTTTTAGCACATGTTGTCTCAAAGGGGGAGAGATAAGAGACTTGACTTGACTGTTGAATTTGTTGACTACTGAATTTGTATTGATTCTTAGATTGACTACCGCATTTATTGACTGTTGAATTTGTATTGAATGTTGAATTATTGAATCTTACATTAAGGAGAAGCATTGTGAATTCAATATCTATATGTTCAATTATGTGATTTAGGGGGAGCCTAGTATTTGTGAAAAATAAACCAAAAAGGGGGAGATTGTTAGATATATGTTGTATATATCTACTCATTTTATTTTATCATATTTTTATAAATTAGACTTATCAGATTTGTATTATCTTTTATTTAAAAAGAACTAGTTAGATAATGTTCTAGATAGTATAGAATCCTATCTTGCATAGATTTGGTTTTGGTGAAGACTTATGTGCCAATTACGTATGTGTGGTGGCTAAAGGGTATTGATGTAATTTTCATTATGAATTAAGTGATTTTCTGAAAATATACGATGGTTTGGTTTTTGGTTAAGAACCTATGGCTGATGTATTATGTGTGAGTGCTTTTTGTGGTGTGTGTGATTTTGTGGGGTTCTTGTTTTGATATTTAATCATTGGAGTAGCACACAGTTGGTAGGTTCTCTCTTTATGTGTGTGCGTGTGTGAGATTTCAATCTTAGAAGATTCATGTTTCTGCACTAATAACTTTGGAAGTCACTTAAGCTGAACCTTCACCCATTGGAGTGGCCTTCGATTGGGATGATTTGGCATTGCGTATATGTTCTATTGGGTGTTGATAATTAACTAAGCAGTCGTGGTTTGATTTTAGAGCTGGCGTAGATTATTCCAGCTAGTGGACAATTATTCAGATATATTTCGGGAAGCTAAACATAGGGAAGATTCTTTTATCTCAGGTGTATCGTTATTCTTTTCTTAGTTGATTAATCACTTGAGTTATTTTTATTAATTTTCTTTCATCAAGTGTAGTAGAGAAAAATCCTCTAATGAGATTAACACGAGTTGGTCGTGTTATTGGGTGTGAAAATCTTTCACAGGAAGTGAGGTTGAGAGATAATATCAAGGGTTGAGTGGTGTTGGCTCAGTAAAATCTTGGGTAAATCTATAGTATTTCAGTGAAAGAATTAATCTAGGTGAGGGTCTCGTAGACGTAAGCAAGGAGTGTTGGGCTGCGTTACTAAATTTATGGTATCATTTGTTATTTCATTTTTGATTGATTTTGTTTTTATTTGTGCCAGAAATGACTACATAAAATTGGAATTTTAATGATAAACACAACCATAATAGTGCTTTTCTTATTGTTACTTCCTCTTAATTCTACTTTTTTCTCATAAAATTAATATAATTAGGTTTTAATGAAACTTAATTTCTCTATTTTTCATTCTTCTATTTCTCTTCTTCACTATTTTTCATTTAAGAATGTAAAATTTTGATGAGCAATAAAATTTGCTAATGATTGTTATTAAAATTTCATTGTTGTAAATTTGACAAATCGTAAATTTTTTTAAATTGATATAATTATGTTGTTGCAATTTAAAAAGAAAAGAAAAGCTACATACTAGGTTTTGCCTTTTATATTTTTTTATGATTAGTTATATGTGATGAAGCTTTAGATTTTAACCTTTTGTATATATTAGACTTTTACTCATTTTTTTGTATGATTCAAGGAATTTCTTTGTTTTACTAGGTTTATTTATCTATTTTCACTTTTAAATTTAGTTTTATTTGATTTTATTTAGATAAAATTTTGTAGAATTTGTTTTATATAAATTGTATCTCATTTTATTTATTTCTTTTAACCATTTTCATCGTTAGGTTATGATTATAAAATTTTAAATATAATTAATTTTACAAATGATAGAAAAATTATTTAACCAAGTGAGGTCCCAATTCACATTTTTGATGATAACGAAACTTGTTACTTCATGTATTTTTATCTTTAGTGATATTAATAAGATAATTTATTAAAAATTCAAGTAAATGTTGAAAGATCAAGATTACTAGAAGGACAAAGTGATCATGTAATCATCATGAAGAACTAAATACAATTAAAGAGAATTTCAAAGCAATTCAAATTTATTAGATCAAAATAGAAAAGTGATGAATGTTTTTGCCTGTAACCAAATATAAAATAAACCAATGTCCTGCAATACAAATTAATGTAGTAGTGGAAAGTAGAGATTATTCCCACGAGGAGTTTAGATGTGAGTAGTTACACAATAAAAGGGGGTTTTAAATTGTGAATTAAACAAAATTTAAGTGGAACACAAAATTGAAAAATAACTAATAGTAAAACAATGAGAATTTAACAATTAATAGGAATAAATCTTGGTTTCTGATCTCCTTCATTATTGAACTTGCATCGAGCATTGACACTAAAAATAATCAATTTATTAGTTAAGCATTTGTCATGGTAAATTTCTTTACCTATTGTCTCTTATGTTTAGTTAACCGAACCATGTATTCAAATTAACCCTTATTAATCAATGGATACGATCTCAGATTTAATTAATTAATAGCTTTACGAATCAAGAAAATCAACAAACTAGACAATATATATATGATGCATATTTAGCCTAAACAACTATTTTTCCTAGAATCATGTCCCTAATGTAGTAGACAAAAATATTAGTCGTTACTTTTGATTAAAAGAATTGAACTTCAAATTGTTTAATCTAGCAATTGATTAAGTAAAATCACAAACTAGTTGTATACCTGGCTGTAAAATCAAACAATCAAATAATACCCAAAAAAAAAATAATACTTGGCTAATAAATCAATTCAAATAAAGAAGGAAAGTCTCACAATATTCAAAGTTCAATAACTAGGATTTTGTAAACCAAGAAATAAGAGTTTAGTTAACCAACATCACAATTTTTCCTAACTATTTGGGATTGTCCACATTTGGGCCATTCTTCATTTTCTTCTTTGTTTCATGTCCAGCTGTCATCCTTGTTACTTGATTTCTCTCTTCTTCTACTGGGCATTGTTTTTCTCTATGGACGTGTTCTTCTCCTTTTTTTCTTTTCTTGATCCACCACCCCTCTCTCTTCTATTCTACACTTTTGTTATGTTGATGTGACAAAAAACTTTCGTTGGTCTACTATCACTGTTCTCTTCTATTTTTTTCTTAAAACCTACACTGATGCTATGTGTTTTTAAGTAAAACGCATGGGTTGTGTTTGATGCATTAATCGTACTGCTGCTGATTGTCACATAGGTATCACTGCATAAGGCCATGTTTAGTTGGGTTCAACGCTTGGTTCAACTCTTTTTGTCCTAAAATGTCCGTAGTTATTTCTATTGGATTCAAAATACACCTTGACATAAAACAAGATTAATTTCCATTAAGTATAACTTCAAACCTAAAAAAAACAAAGAAAATCAACACATAAAAAGATGGAAAATAAAGACACTAACAAACTCCCCCACACTTAATCTTTCACTTACCCTCGAGCAAATTAAACATGACCATCAAATTTTATCAATTCATTTTCAAAGAAACCAAACGCCTGCAATTATTCAAACTTTGGCCAATCGAATGTCAAACTGCTACACACTTCATGATTATTTTTCATTAGTGCACATAAACAAACTCAACTTATGATATTATTATTGAAATATAAGCATAAACTCACAATGGATTTTCCTCATGGGACTCACTCATTTCAATCAAGCGTTTATAGGTTGGTGTTTCGCTCAAAACTCCCTATAGGAAATCACACTATCATAGACTTGCAAATACACCAATTCTCTTCTTCAATGATTACATGCTAAAAAAGATCAAAAGGGCTTTATTTATGTTTGTAATTGGGGCTAAGGTTAAGGTAAGTCAAAAGGGGTTTGAGGGGTTATTCACAAGTAGTCATAAAGCACTAAATATACAATGGTACAACAAAATGTATTTATGAGAATTGCATGTAAATAACTAACTACTCAACACTTATTATTGCTACCATACTTGATTCTTTTATTTATCTTTCTTTCTTTTTTTATATTACTAAGGAAACAGTGAACAATAATAGCAACTAAATACAATGTGCTCTATGAGTAGAAGTATCGGTAAACTCGTCTTAGAAAAATATATAGCCAAAAGTCCCAATACTAGCTAACCTAGCACTTTATTAAACTTGTGAAGAGGTAAGGCTAATAGGGTTTGATGTTTTAAAATAAGGTGTTTGCTTTAAGAAACAAAAGGGGTAAAGACTCAAAGGGGTTTGCAAGGGGAAATAAGATAGGTGGGTCTTTTAAGTCAAGGGTTAAAAGAAAAAAGGTCTTAATCATTTCTATTTAGCATGCATCTAATAGCTTCAAACTGATTCAGAGCAAGTTTTGAATGTAATCACCTAAGGGAGTATCACACACAAAAACAAATGAAATGATTTTTGAATGGAGTCATATAGGCTCAATTGAAAATCCATTATGCTTCTATACATTAACTAATCACTTAAGCATCAATTTCTAAGTAAGCTTATGTAACCAACTACTTTAATCGAATAACATGATTCACCTTCTATTCAATTAGCCATATTCAACTTCAACCACGTAATTTAGTCTCATTCGAACTACTGGGGTAGAATTTCATGGTTTAACACACAACATATGTAAATTAAAAGATAGAAAAGAAAAAATAAAAAAGAAAATGAGCAAAGAAACAGTAAATTCAAAACACATAGTCACATAAACATTCAGTGTTTCCCTAACTCCCCCACACTTAATCTACATTTTACTCAATGTACTCGCAAAAAGAAAAGCACAAGAAAATAGAGAAAATAAAGGTTTAAAAAGCTTCTCTGTTAATGCATCAAGGTGTTAGTGGAAAAGGCAATTGAAACTTTTAGTGTTTGAAGAAAGCGAGCTGGTTGTGATCTAATTTTTCTAATCCTGGATCCATGCATTATAGGAGTGCTTAAATAGTCTTATCAAATTTAGAAGGATGTGTTGTGGTGGGCATTGATGACTATGAAGTTGTGGCTATGGAGGTGTTTGTAGTCAGAGTTCTTCTTTTTTTCCAATAAGGGTAAGGAGCAGGTTTTATAGCCGATACAGGCAGGGCAAGAGTGTATCCATCATTTTCAATGGCAACTACCAGTCCCATCTTGTACAAACACTCACAATCTAATATTTCCATCTCACAAGCAACTGTGAGATTAGTGTTATCAACATCTAAGACTTCAATATTAACAATAAGTTGAGTGATATATGAGCCTAAGGTTAAAGCTTGATTATGTTTTTTCAATATGGAATCCATTTGAGTGCGTATCCAAAAACCCAAATTAAGTGAGACATCATTTTCCATGCTCTATGAAAAGAAAATTTAAGCTTTTGATAGAATACCAGCGGTTTATCTACGACCAAAAAAATTGTAAACCAGAAAATGATGCATGTATTTCAAAGCTGGTTTGTGAAGAAAAGAACTTTTGGAACTGCAAGGGTTATACTTCTTAAAATCAATAGATCATTCTAACCATAGTGCATATGGATCAAATTCAATCATATAATTATAATAACCATTTAAAAATGCACCAATTTTTGCCACAAATTGTGTCACAAATTTCATTGTTCCACAAAATGAAGCAACAGAAAATGAATGCCATTGATTCATAAGTCTACAATCGATCACATCAGGTGCAAACAAACTAAAATTTGAATAATCTATTTGAAAAGAAAAGTGGCATAAAATTCCCTAGCCAATTCCACATATGCAGGGTATTAAACATTAATGTAATGTATTCCACCCATATTATCCATATAATGTTTAATTTCAGAATGAATATTCAAAATCTCCAAAGTTTCATCATGTATAAACTTACAAGGATTTATATGCCCATCACAAACAATTTTGAAATGATCCTCATCAATTTTTCGATGAAACTATTTAAATATATCAATTTTCAATTATAGCCTACTCTGAAAAACAATATTTTTCCCTTTTTTGGTTTGGCTACACGTTGTAGGGAGAATCTCACCATTGTTTATGTCTACATTATGTTCTTCTGCCACTATTTTTGCTCCTTCTTGTTCTTGGTCCTACGTTTTCGTTGCTTCTAGTTGTGTTTGGACCTCATTTGTGTCGAAGGAATCAGATTCTTTAGGAGCTACAGATGGCTGTGTATCTATGGATAATGGTGGAGAGTCAACCAAAGAAAGTGACGATGGATTGTCTTCAACATGGATGGGGTTAGCTGGAGAACAATGTTGCTACAATTATTGGGTGAGCCATAGTGAATTGAGATGACTTGAGCATCTGGGTGGCATTTTTGTTAGACACTGGCCTATATAGGATGGGGTTTTCTAAGTTAATGAAATTTGGTGCATAGTGGATAGGCTTGTGTGGAATGGCGGTACTGGACTAGTGGTGGGAGTGTTTGGGAAGTTGAAGTTGATGGGTGGTTTGGCGTGGAAAGTAACATGGACCATAAATTAAATTGTCAAATCATGAAATAGTAAAGAAGGTAGTAGTGTGAAATAGAGATTGCAAGAGAGAAATGGAGAGGGTTTTCGATTGAGATAGCACTTGTTGATATATATATATATATAAAACATATATAAGTGTCTGGGAAGTTGGCGTTGGTGGGTGGTTTGGCGTGGAAAGTAACATGGACCATAAATTAAATTGTCAAATCATGAAATAGTAGAGAAGGTAGTAGTGTGAAATAGAGATTGCAAAAGAGAAATGGAGAGGGGTCTTCGGTTGAAATAGCACTTGTTGATATATATATATATATATATATATATAAAAACAAAACAAATGAAATAGAAAAAAAATAACAAGCTAACTTTTTTTTGAGAAAATTATGATAAATAAAAAACGAAATAACTTAAATTAAAAAAATCTTGAGGTGCCTCGCAAGAGTGCTTCTTTAACATAATGTTAGTTAGACGATTTACTTACTCAAAGCAAACTGGCTCAGCCAGTTCAATTTCTTCTGCAATTTCAACCTGTAAATTCTCATAATACGGTTTCAATTGGTGTCCATTAACTATAAACACTTTAAAAGTGTCTAAACTCTGAATTTCAACTGCACCATGTGAGAAAACATTAGTAACAAAAAATTGATCGTTGTAATTTACTAGGAAAGAGCTTTAGTTTATAGTGATAAAGAAGGATCTTTTGACCTATGGAAAATTCTTTTCTAGTTAAGATTTTGTTGTGAAGGGCCTTAGTCTTTTCTTTATAGATTTTAGCACTCCCATAAGCATCATTACGTATCTCTTCCAACTCTTGTAATTGTAGTTTTCAATTAATTTCAACCTTAGTTAAATTCAAATTGTATTGTTTGATAGCCTCGTAAGCCTTATGTTCCAATTGTAACGGCAAATGACAAGGTTTTCCAAATACTAACCTGTATGGCATCATATCAATGGGAGTTTTATATGCTGCCCTATAAGCCCATAGCGCGTCGTCTAAATGTAAACTCCAATATTTCCTGTTAGGATTAACCACTTTCTCCAAAATTGATTTGATTTCGCTATTAGAAACTTCAACTTGTATACTTGTCTAAGGATGGTATGCTATTGAAGTTTGGTGTGTAACGCTGTATTTCTTCAGTAAAGCCTCAACAATTTAGTTACAAAAATGAGTTCTGTAGTAATTGGTTATTGCTTTAGGCACTCCAAACCTGACAAAATATATGAGACTTAACAAAATTGACAACAACTTTAGCATTATCAGTATGAGTATTTTTATCTTCAATCCATTTTCAAACATAATCCACAGCAACGAGAATATATCTCTTATCGAAAGAGGAAGGAAAAGGGCCCATAAAATCAATTCCCCATACATCAAAAATTTCAAATACTAGGATATTCGTGAGCGGCATTTGATCTTTTGATCCTAAACCACCTGCTCTTTGACATCGATCACAAGACTTGCGAAATAAGTAAACATCATAAAATAGTTTAGGCTAAAACAAACCATATTCAAGGACCTTATAGGCTGTCCTTCTAGGACCAAAGTTTCCACCACACGCAAAAGAATGGCAAAATTTCAACATAGAAGGGATTTCATCATGAAATACACATCACCTAATAATTTGATTAGAACAATATTGCCACAAATATGGCTTATCCCATGCATAATATTTAGCCTTTCTTTTGTTTTTATCTTTTTCAGCTCGTAATAAAGTACTAGGTAAAGACTTGTTAATCATAAAATTAAATATGTTAGCATACCAAGGTGTTACCTGTTGGATAGCGAATAAGTGTTCATCTGGAAATTCATCTTTTAGTTTATTTGAAGTTGTATCTACACGGATACGTCTAAGATCATCTGCAACCAGATTTTCAGTTCCCTTTTTATCTTGCATCTCCACATCAAATTCTTTCAGTAGTAGAATCCAATGAATAAGACATGGCTTTGCTTCCTTTATGGACAACAAATACTGTAACGCGGCATGATCTAAATAAACTATGACATGCATGCCCAATAGATATGAACGGAACTTCTCTAGCCCAAAAACCACTGCCAATAATTCTGTTTCTATTGTTGAATTGTTTTTTTGGGTGTCGTTTAGCATCATGGAAGCATAGTAAATCACATGTAGCAATTTGTTTATCCTTTGCCCCAGAACAACTCCTATCGCATGGTCGCTTGCATCGCACATTATCTCAAATGGGAGACTCCAATCTAGGGGCTGGATTATTAAAGCAAAAATTAGCTTCTCTTTTAAATCATTGAATGCTTTCCTAGATGCTTTGTCAAACTTGAACTCCACATCTTTTTGAAGTAACTTGCTTAAGAGTTGAGTGGTCTTCAAAAAGTCTTTGAAAAAGCGTCGACATAAATTTGCATGTCCAAGAAAAAAAATAAACTTTCTGTACACTAACGGGGCAAGGAAGAGATTTAATAATTTCTATCTTATCCTTATCAACCTCAATTCCCCTAAAAGACATTATATGGCCTAAGATTATCCCTTGATTAACCATAAAATGACATTTTTCATAATTCAAAATCAAGTTATTTTCAATATAATCTTTCAAAATTTTTTCAAGGTTAATTAAGCAAGTATCAATAGACTCACCATAAACTGTAAAGTTGTCCATAAAAACTTCAATATAGTCATCCACATAATCAGAGAAAATACTTACCATACACCTTTGGATCCTGGCGAGTGCGTTACATAGTTCAAATGGCCTTATTCGATATGCAAAGGTGCCAAAAGGACATGTGAAAGTCATTTTGTCTTGGTCCTCTGGTGTAATAGAAATTTAGTGATAACTTGAATAATCATGTAAACAACAATAATGAGTTTTCCTTATAAGTATTTCAAGCATTTGATCAATAAAAGGAGGTGGAAAATGATCTTTATGAGTATCATAATTTAACTTCCTGTAATCTATATAAACCCTCCACCCATTTTGCACACAGGTGGGCACCAATTCACGTAAAGTGTTCTCCACTACGGTTACTCTAGTTTTCTTAGAAACCATCTGTACTGGACTTACCTATTTACTGTCTAAAATTGGATAGATTATCCCAGTATAGAGGAGCTTTAGAATCTCCTTCTTGATTACCTCCATCATTGGTGGGTTCAATTTTTGTTAGGGTTGTCTTATTTCCTTAGTTCCATCTTCCAATAGAATTTGGTTCATATAAATTAATAGGGTAATCCCCTTTAAATCAGCCACAATCCATCTAAAAGCATCTTTGTAACATACTTAATAATTTTTTTCCTGCAAAGATGTTAGTCTGCTTGAAATAATAACAGGAAGAGTTTCATGCTCACCTAAATACATATATTTCAAGTGACCTGGAAGAGCCTTCAACTCTAGTTTTGGTGGCCGTATAAGAGATGGCAACAACTTCAAATTATTTCTAGTTTGCTTCAGAAAACATAAATGTTCCTTTAAGTATTTTCTCTGCTCTAAAATCTAGATAGTGGTATCTAGCTCCTCAGGAATGGCAAGATAATTGGCTAGTGTTTCTCCTCCTTGAATATCCAAGCTAATTTCCAATGCAGTCTATAATTTATCTTGTCCATTTAAACAAAATGTTTTTTTCACTAAAGTATTAAGAAAAATCATAGAAACAAAAGATTGATCATCATTACGAAATTTCATGGCATCATAAATATTGAACTTAATCACATCACCATCAAACTATATTGTTAAAGACCCATCATATACATCAATTTTTGTTCTAGAAGTTTTCAAAAATGGTCTTCCCAATAAAATTGAGATTGAAGTTGATGAATCGTCATTGCCCATTTGTAAGACATAAAAATCGGCAAGAAAAATCATATTATCAGCTTGAACTAGGATATCCTCAAGAACACCCTTAGGATAGTCATTAGATCGATCAATAAGTTGGATTATGACACTAGTTTCTTTTAGAGGCCCCATATTCAAAGATTCATAAATAGATTGAGGCATAACATTAATCGACACGCCTAAATCCAACAATGCTTTCTCAATTTTTAGATTACTTATTTTATAAGGGATTGTAAACCTACCTGAATCTAGACACCTATGAGGTGAACTTTTTTTAAGCACAGTAGAAATATTCTCACCCAATATTACTTTTTCATTGTCACTTAACTTTCTCTTCAAAGTACAGAGTTTCTTAAGAAATTTAGCATAACGAGGAATTTGTTTAATAGCATCAAGTAAAGGAATATTGACTTGTACCTTGTAAAAAGTTTCCAAAATTTCTTTCTCTTTCTCTTTTTTCTTTTGGTTGGCAAAAAGACTAGGAAAAGAAGGTTGTACACTAAACTTAGGCGTTACAATGCAAGAATCAACCTCCGTTTTCTCTTGTGACTTCTTTGGAACTTCCTTTTTTGCTTCTTCTTCAACCTCTCACTTAGAAACCTTTGGGGTAGGTTCCCTTAACTCTTTACCACTTCGAAGTGTGACAACATAAGTGTTCTTCTTTGGATTCACCTCAGGTTAAGAAGGGAGCTTTCCTGAATTTTATGTCTTTAACCAATTAATGGTGATCAGCATTTGGCTCATTTTAGTCTCAAGATTCTGTGTTTTGGCTTGTGTATCTTGCTGAAATTTCATAGTATTTTATTAAAAGTTCACAATATTCGTGGCTAATGTCTTGACTATGTCCTCCAAAGAAATATTATCACCAAAACTTTGCCCCATTTGTTGTTTCTTTCTAGGAACATAAGGCTGTTTATATGGCCAAAAATTAGAACTTATTTATTGTCCCTAATTGTTGTCATTACAGAGGCTTGGATGATCTCGCCAACCCGAATTATATGTATTTGAAAACGGGTCATACTTCCTTTGAGGTTGTCCTATATAACCATCCATTGCCTTGGCTTCTTCAACTTGGTCTTCTTGTATAGTGGGACACGTATTTGTTGGATAGCCAACCATAGAACAAATACTATAAGCCTTAACTTTCTCTTTCTAGATACCATAAGTTGACGCATCAAAGAAGTCAAATCATCTAATCTTCTTTCCAATGATGAAACTCTCATCTCATTAAGATATTTTAGACCATAATCATTCCGAGCTCTAAATTGATGAGAGTTAGTAGTCATAATTGAGATCAAATTCCATGTAGCTACTAGTGTTTTATCAACAAGAGCTCCTCCACTTACAGCATCTATCATACGCCTCTTAGTCGGTAAAGGACCTTCATAAAAACATTGAATCAACAGTTGATTGTTGATCTGATGATGGGGGTAGCTTGCACACAGCTTCTTAAATCTCTCCCAATATTCATATAATGACTCCTTAGTGTTGTTTTGGATGCCATAGATTTATTTTCTGATGTTGGCGGACCTGGAAGCTGAAAAAATTCTCTAGAAATAGCTTTTCATCTATTCCCATGTTGTAATACTTCCAATAGGTAAATAATATAACCAATCTTGGGCATATCCTTCAAAGGAAAGGGAAAAGTTTCCAATTTTATCTGCTCTTCAGTGACCTTAGTAGGCTTCATCCCTAAGAAAATAACATCAAACTCCTTCAAGTGCTTATAAGCATCTTTTCCCAATGTGCCTCGAAAAATAGGTACTAAGTGAATCAATCCCGACTTCAACTCAAAAGTGTTCTTATCACCCAAATTCAAAAAATTAATGCAGTGAGGTTGTTGGTCCTTAACAGGAGTAGCCAGTTGGCGTAAAGTACGATTTGTAGCCATGTTGCTTTATCTCTGTCGTTCTTTCCCTGTACTTATTGTCTTTCTTTAGTCTACTTTCTTAATGTCTTTGCTGTTTTCACAATTTTAGGATTATACTGTTATTTTTAAATTGAATCGAACACGTAACGAACAAAAATTGTCAAAAATTCCCGAGTAATGGTGCCAAAATTTAGTGAATGTTATTACTTGCAACTAGATATAAAAAGAAACCAACTTTCTATAACACAAATTATTGTAGTAGTGGAAAGAAGGGATCATTCTCACGAGGAATTCAAGTGTTAGTGGTTACGTAATAAAAGGGGGTTTTAAATTGTGAATTAAATAAAATTTAATTGGAATACAAAATTGAAAAATAACTAATAACAAAACAATGAGAATTTAACAATCAATAGGAATAGATCTTGGTTTCTGGTCTCCTTCATTATTGAACTTACATTGATCATGGACACTAAAAA